>JAMKQA010015103.1:0-25576 GCA_024699735.1 Posidonia australis
TCTTATATATATATATATATATATATATATATATATATATATATATATATATATCCAACAGTAGTAGATGATCACTGTAATGCTTCGTAGACTAGGTTATGCGTGGTTGCAAAGTCGTAGTTACGTTTATATATGCTCTTGTTGACGTGTGTTAATCGAGGAGAGCCAAGACTGGGAAGTTTCGGACATGGCCGAGACATTACTCCGCATGTGTGTGGGTAGGAAGGTGCAGAAAGCACGAGGAAGCAAGAGGACGGGTGGGTTCCGTTGGGAAGAGAGAGTCTTTGAACCACCTATTCAAATACCACGTATGTCATTCATGTCGTTTCTATCGTACATCTGTTGCATCTAGAAAGGCGATTGACTTCTGGCCGACCACTTATTGTTGACTTGAATATTCTAGAATCTGATGACTTCTTATATCAAAAGGAGAAGGAATGCTTGTGAGAGGACGTAATTTCTATACAGTTCGTATAATGAACCTTTGCAGAAATTTTATCTGCTTTAAGTAGATAAATGTGAAATTATTAATATAGAAATAAAGTCATGAGCTTTGAATTTAGCTTACAAAAAGGCACTTTTTTGGCACATCTTTATGTAAATCATTTTTAAGTTTATCTCTGACGTTGAATAAGCTAATCCTATAACGTAAGAAGAAATGGACAATAACCTTAACAAAGGGGAAAGCAAGATGCACTGTGTGGTTTCGTTCTAGAAAAATAATTTTACATTATCTCGGAAGGGGTAAACAAGTCATATAATCTTCAATGTTTTCTGTATATATGATGCCTATTCAGTTCACGAAATGAATTATTACTTACTAGCGGGAACTTATTATTCAAACAGCTACTCACACCATCAGTAAATAAGTTCTTTTTTAGCAGAGTAAATAAGCTAATATATAATGGCTTTCAAGTAGAAAAAACTCAAAAAGAAAACTAATGGCGAGTTAAATATAGTCAAGGACATGTGACGAGGGATTCCCAGTCCTACCTTTTGACTGCGGCTGGGAATTTACTAATGCTGTAAAAATACACTAAAGTTGTGTTTGATTTGGATTTTAACTCGTGACTTTTCCACGAAGTCTCATTTCTGACCCAAAGATCACCATCTAAATTCCTCCTCCCATTTGCCCCCGCCTATACAAATCCTGAAGTACTCCTCCTCCTCCCTGCACAAGAGAAGTCCTAGAGAGAGAGAGAGAGGGGTGATAATGCCAGGTTACGGCGTCCCAAGGGATGTGCAGAAGAAGAGGGTTGATTATCAGCCAGAGCTTCCACCATGCCTTCAGGTGATTCCATGCACATATGTATGTATGTCTTCTTTTTTTTCTTGCCAGGGATGCACATATATATGCTGATCATTGGAAACTAGTCTGTCTCTTCTTCTGCCCAGAGAGAGAGAGAGTAACGTCTTCTTCTCACGAATTTATCCTACTTTGTTCTTTTTGTTGGTCCGTTAAGTGGTTAACTCACTTTTTTTTTCTACTTTTTTTAACATTGGTATTAGTGTCTTCACTGTTGAGTGCGCTGGGCTTAGTTTTTTCACATATGCTCTGCCTTCTTACACTGATATATAGTTTTTGCTTTCTTTAGCAATTGTTCTCTATGAATATGCATGCAATGTTATTTTTTCCGAGGGATTCGACAGAATATTTATTTGTTCTTAGAAGTGTTTGTACAGTTAACATTATGCGTTTGAGCTAACTTACCTAGTGTGAAAAATAAATATTATTTTTTGTTATTGAGCAGAGTACAAACGTGACAGTTGAACTTGGGGATGCCACAACAACAGCAGATTCATCTAGTCGTGATCTGATTAGCCAGTCTTTTCCTCATACATATAGACAGCCTTTAGCTCACATTCTAAGCGCAGTAGGCACACATTCAGTTGCCGATGAGCAACCTACAGTGAAGTATGCATAATTATTCCCGTTCTCTGACACAGTAAAACGTTGTTGCATAACATGCATTATTTGTTCTAAATGACCTTTTAGGAATTAGTTGTTACCTGAAAAAGGTTCACTCATACTTCTGAAATGTCGTCTTGCAGGGTTGGTTTTGTATTCTGTGGACGGCAGTCTCCTGGTGGTCACAATGTCGTATGGGGTCTCTACGATGCTCTTAAGAAGGTGAATGCTGAAAATAAGCTGGTTGGATTTATTGGTGAGTTTTCTTACTTGTTTTTGCTTCATCCTCGGCTTTTTCGTTTTCTTTCTTATCAGATTGCTATTGTTGTGTTTCTCTATTCGGGAGTCTAACTCTCGTCTCTGTGACAGCTCTCTGCAAGTGAAAAGTACAGATATTATCCTAACCTCAAGTGTAACAAAATTTTTTCCCAACAGGAGGAACTGAAGGTTTATTTGCACAGAATACTTTAGAAATCACAGAAGAGGTGCTTGCTACCTATAAAAATCAAGGTATTGCCGAAGTTGGCTATATGGAATTCCCCCATCATTTGAGATATGCATGTCTATTTCTATCATAAATCATGTCTGCATGTCATGTAATTTTTTGTTTCAGGTGGTTATGATCTGTTAGGTCGCACAAAAGATCAAATAAGAACGACAGAGCAAGTTCGTGCTGCGCTAGACACAAGTCAAGCATTAGAATTGGATGGACTAGTTATTGCTGGAGGTAAAGAAAGACTTCTTGTTTGCTTGTTGACGATACGCTGTTTTAGAGCATGTGATCTCATATTAGCTTTTGTCATCACTTACAGGAGTCACTTCCAATACAGATGCCGCGTTCCTTGCTGAAAAATTTGCTGAGGCAAAATGTAAAACAAAGGTAATTAGAATTATTTGATTGTTTTGAACTCTAAGTTGCAAGTAGTGGTTTATATCCCAAAATTACCTTAATGTGGTATTTAATTAATTATACATTTTTGAGATTAAAAGTCTTCTAGATCATTAATTGTTTTTGGTTGTTTCTAAGTTTAATTCTCTTCGGTTGTTAATGGTTAACTAAATATGTACTGAACAGGTTGTTGGTGTTCCTATTACTTTGAATGGAGATCTCAAGAATCAGTTTGTAGAGACTGATGTTGGCTTTGATACAGTCTGCAAGGTATAGTAATCATGCAATCTTTGCATTCTATATAATACTTCCTAGTTTCTTTTGCTCTAAATATTTGTTGAGGCCTTGGCACTTTACAAGATTATTTCCTTGATGCCTTTGTGTAATTTTTGCACCATTATATGTATTTCTAATGATTTGAGCTTTATACTAATTTTAAGATTTACTTTATATAGGTCAACTCGCAACTCATTAGCAATATCTGCACTGATGCGCTTTCTGCAGAGAAGGTAATGCCTCATGCCATCTAGAATCAAGAAAGAAGTGAAGTTTGGTTTTTGAGACCCATCACCCATAAACATGTTTTTCCTTTGGCAGTACTACTATTTTATTAGAGTAATGGGTCAGAAGGCATCGCATGTTGCTCTGGAATGTTCCCTCCAGTCTCATCCCAACATGGTTAAGCTTCTCAATGACATTTTTTTTTTCTAGTACTTGGTGGCACTCAGAAAATTCTACTGAAATTAATCTTCAATTGCTCAACTCTCAGGTCATCCTTGATGCGGAGGTAGCTTCATCAAAGCTTACCCTTTTCGACATAACGAAACAGATTACTGATGCTGTCCAAGCAAGAGCTAAACAAGGTTGGTGATTGTCATTTGGTAATGACTTTCCTTTCTTGTCACAGGATTTGTCATTCAATACTTAAATTGCTGTTGCAGACAAGTATCATGGTGTCGTCCTTATGCCTGAAGGACTAGTGGACAGCATTCCAGAATTGCATGCTCTTTTGCAGGTAATTGACAAGATGTTAAGATACTAAAAAAAATTTTAATTTTAGTTGCAATAGGTGCTCATAATTGAAGTAATTTAAAATGATAACAATTTCTTTCCTATAAGAGATCGCTATAAACAAATCAACCATATTGCCTTGATACTTGCTAGGAAATCCATCGTTTGCTCAAGCAAGGAATTCCTGCCGACGAGATATCTTCACACCTTTCACCTTGGGCGTCTGCTTTGTTTGAGTTTTTGCCTCCCTTCATGAAGAGACAGGTTTTTATTTTGTGATTTCTGTTCAGTTGCCACTTCTCCAAAAAGTTTATTGCCTAGATCGCTGATTTAGTTACTGATGTTTTAACCATTTGTTTTCTATCTTTCAGCTGCTTCTTTTTCCAGAGTCTGATGAGACAGCACAGCTTTCACAGGTAAATGACCAGTGGGACATGAGGTTTCAGAGTAAAAAGGCTCGACTATAAAAAAAGTACCTCTATATCATTTTACTTATTTATGATTGCTTTGTAGATTGAGTTGGAAAAACTTCTAGCCCGGTTGGTGGAGACAGAAATCAACAAGCGCTTGGTAAGAACAGATAATCTCATCATTACACTTCCTACTGATATTGCTACTTGTATCTGTTTGAGATATGCATATTTTTGTTGCAAAAAATATACATACTGGATTCCCGATGCAGTAATTTTCTTAGTTGTTCGTATAAGAGAACGCTTTGGTTTTAATTCATGACAGTGTCCCCGTTTTCCAACACCTTCTCATTTATATTTTCAGAAAGAAGGAATTTACAAGGGAAAGAAGTTCAGTGCCATCTGCCACTTCTTTGGTTACCAAGCCCGAGGATCCTTACCTTCGAAATTTGATTGTGATTATGCCTATGTATGTTCGGAAGAAGTGATAATCTTATCTTGCTATTGTCTTGTACTCAAACTTTTTCATGGATAATCATTCTCAATTAACTTCTAATTGGATGTAGGTTCTTGGGCATGTTTCTTATCATGCCATAGCAGCTGGTTTGAATGGCTATGTGGCAATTGTCACAAACCTGAAAAATCCTGTTAGTGAGTGGCGATGTGGTGCTGCTCCAATATCAGTATGACCTCTGTTCTCCTCAGTTTATACCTCTTTCAAAAACTTTTGGAAAGCTCTGTAGTTGGAAGGTTGATATCTTATTGAGAATGGGCAGTGCAATATTTCCCCCTCCTAGTGCTTGAGAATCATCGACAAATCGGAAATTTCTTTTTCTTTCAATGAATTTATATACTTACGAACATTACTTCTGTGTCCTATATTCATTACGAAGGTAAGAATGATGACAAACTATCTTTATTTATCAGGCAATGATGTCTGTGAAGCAATCACCACAAGGACTGGGGAAGAAGTTGATAGGAAAACCTGCAATCCTTCCTGCCACTGTTGACTTGAAAGGCAAAACTTATGAGTATGTTTTGTTGGTTTCGATGACTCAATGGCCATAAACACTGTAGTTCCATATCTTGATGTCATTTTGATTTGGAAATTTGGTTTCTTGAAAGTTCTATATTTTTTTTTTCATCTCTAATTTCATGGTTTTATCAAAGTTTAGCATGACCTAATAATTATTAAACTTCCATTGGATTGCAGAATGCTTCAGAAGAATACCACTAGTTTTTTGATGGATGACGACTATAGAAACCCCGGTCCAATCCAGTATGATGGACCAGGATCAGATGCGAAGACGATCACATTGTGCGTTGAAGAACAAGACTACATGGGTGGAATTAAGAAACTACAGGAGCACCTTGACAAGGTCTTGTTTCTCCATATAAATTCCTGGTGCTTTTGTCTCCGACATGTTAATACAGTAAAAATACTGCTATTCATAAAGTCAATCTTCAGCATTTTTGCACGTCATCTTTAATTTGCTTTCAGCTTTTAACCTTTCATTCTTACCAATCACCAACCTATTAATTTTAAATTTGTTATAGGATTCTGCATATCTTGCAAATCTCAACCTATTAATTTTCAGTTTCATTTCTTTAGGTGAAGAGCATTGTAAAGCCTGGATGTTCACAGGATGTTCTGAAAGCTGCTTTAAGTGGCATGGCTTCTATGAGAGAGATACTCTCAGTGATGTCCGCTCCATCCCACTCGGTCCATTACTACCTCTGAGTTCAGGAACTTGCAATCTTAAAATGCAGATTCCATTAGCACTTGATTCTTTTCTTGCGATACAGCCTCTATTTCTATGTGGTTTGGAGGAAATCGTAAATTCCAGTGGTATCTTCATCCTTTTTGATGCTCGTGTGTGAGCTGTTTGTTTTGGTGTGAAGTGTAGTGAAAATGCAGCTGTTTGCTGCTTGTTTTGAGAAGAGGAAAAAAGCATGTACTAATCTGTTCATTGATAAGTTATCTTGTCGCTAATTATTTTGCTAAATATTAAGATGAGGAGCTTTTCTCCCTCATCTTGTCGCTATGTCGTTGTCATTTGTGTATTAATATTGAGGATTCAGTGAATGGTCATCAATTGAATCAGCTTGCTAGGATCTTTACATGGTTCTTGTTGAATGAGAATAATGTGACCTTCAAAAGGAAACAAAAGAATCGTTGCCAGCATTTCTTGTCATAAGGCTTTTTAAGCATTTTGGAGATGGTCACTTTTTGACATTCATGTTGCTTTTCTGCATTCGTTAGTCACGTTTCTTGTTTACAATAAGTACTTTTAAGAATGTAAACAAGATGACAACTTTCAATCTAATTAACACACTCCCAAGTTTAAACCGTACTACAAGACAAGAGAGTTTTTTTTTTTTTTTTTTGAAAACGGTAATAATCTGATATATTAATGCAAAATATTTGATTATGTGTACCATCACCAAGAATATAGAATAAAACTTGTTTATTGTAGTAAAAATAAGATCAAAAGAAAGATAATCAAGTTTCAAGTTACATAACTGGATTCACAAAATTACAAGCAAGCAACTAAAGAAATTAAGAAACTAGATCAACAACATCACATATGGTTGCAGTGGTAGATGTTTGTGACTTGTCAGTCGGAGGGACATTTGGTAAAGGATGTGCTTGATTTGGTTAAAAGATTGGAAAAGATTTTCCTGTCTAGATGAAAGATTGTCTGTTTAAAAGGAAATCAAAAACAAAACATGTTGATATATTGAATTAATATTTATTTAAAGATAACATAATTTTTAATAAGCTATGAAACCCAAAATATGAAGAGAAGAGAACCAAAATCATCCAAGGGCAAAGATGATTTCAAGATCTTAAATTGGATGGTTTCGATTTTCAACCAATTAGAAGGCATAAGCCCTAAACCCCTATATTGTAGTAGTAGCTGAACAAAACTCCTCCATTTCTTCCCACACCAACCAATGGCGTAGCCACTCCTGTTCCTATAACATCCTCTTTGGTCTGCAGGGGCTTTGTCACCTGGTACCACCCTTGAATCGGATCTGAGATGGTAACGACGAAAACTATGTGTAGCTAAATTGAATTATGGAAGGAAGTTACAGACAATGCAGCTAAATACTAATACAACCCACTTACACACAGACACCAAGACACGGGCGTAATTCGAGACACGTCGGAACCTCCAACTGAGCACAGAGCTCTCTCACACAAGACACACTTATTTTGATCAAATCTCCCCTATTTATACTCTAGCTAGCTTCTAGGTTCTTCTTTTTTCCCATGAATGTTGAGAACGACGATGGAACAGTCTCGGATTCTCATATCATGCGACCCGTTTCCGTCGCTTCCACGTAATGCTTCCAACCGCTCTGGACCAGACGTTACCCGGTTTACCTTGTTCCTCCGCAACAACTCCCCACCACTAGCAACAACCTTGTTCTCAAGGTTGAGCTTTGGGAACCTGTGTTGCAGGTCCCAATAGTTTTCCCATGTAGCGGAAGCTTCCTCCTCGTGCTCCCACTGGACTAGCACTTCTGCCATAACCTAGTTGCCCCTGCGTCTCATCCGTCTAGTAGGGATGACAGACAATTGCCTACCGATGGGTTCTTCTAAGTTCACCGGCGACTCAAGACGAATCATAATGCGGAAGCTACTGAGCCTTGCCTGTAAGGTTGAAGCTTCAAGAAAACCCACTCTCCCACCTAAAACTCCCTTTCTGTCCGATGATGATTAGCAAATTGCTTCATCCGGTTCTGGCCCTCATGATGTGATGCTACAAGAGAGAGAGAATTTGTTCCCTGGTCCTCAGCTCTTGATCAACCACTTCCACTCGCAATGTTTCAGGAACATATGACAGAAGGGTGGGAGGTGGGATGTCGTATAGTGCTTCGAAGGGTGTCATTGAAGTGGATGAATGGATTGTGGTGTTATACCAATACTTAGCCCACGGAATTCATTTAGACCAAGGCTTGGGGAGGGTGGAGGTGAAGCACCTTAAGTAAGTTTCCAGGCACTTGTTCAAGGCTTCTGTCTGTCTATCCGTTTGTGGGTGGTACGTAGAGTTGAAACATAGTTAACTCCCCTCCTCCTTCCACAATGTCGTCCAAAAATTATTGGTGAAAGTTAGGTCCCTGTCACTAACAATTTTCTGAGGAATACCATGCAGCCTCACGATTTCACTAATGAAATATTGAGCCACCTTTGTCGCTGTATAAGGATACTTAATGGGTATGAAATGGCCATATTCTGTGAGTCTATCCACCACCACCAAGATAACTGTCTTCTCTCCTAACATGGGTTATCCTTCGATAAAGTCCATGCTAATTTTAGTCCAGCTGCGTTTGGGAATTGACAGTGGTTGTAGTAACCCAGCAGGAGCCAAGTTATCGTACTTATTTCTTTGGCAAGTATCACATTCTTTTACGTACTACCTAATGTCTTTATGCCACCCTCTCCAGTACACATTGGGTTTCATCCTATGGATTGTTTTTTCATATCTTGAATGTCCTCCCAAGGGAGTGTTGTGGAACTCCCTAATCACCCTTCGCTTGAGGTCTCCCTCCTTCGCTACTAGTAGGCGACCCTTATAGAAGATGATTCCATCCTTTAATTGATACCTGTCAGCCCTCAGCTCACCTTTCTCCCACTTCTTTACCAACTCCTGATATTCTTCAGAATCTCGGAGGGTGTTTTTACAATCCTCAAACAACTTGGGAATTAACACTGAGATGGCTTGAGTCAGGGGATTGTCATCCTTTCTCGACGAAGCATCTGCCATCCTGTTGCTTATTCCTGGTTTGTACTCGATCTCAAAGTCAAATCTCATGAGTTTAGCCAGCCATTTCTCCTATAAAGGAGTATGAACTTGTTGCTCCAACGTGTACTTGATGCTTACTTGATCAGTCTTGACCACGAATCTCTTTCCTAGTAGCAAAGCCCTCCATTTCTTGATGGCCGTGAGAATGGATTACATCTCCTTCTCACAGGTGGACATGTGCAGTTACTTCCCCCTCAAAGCCTGGCTCATGTAAGCAATTAGGTGTCTGTCCTGCATGAGAACTGCCCCCATTCTTAAGCCAGAAGCATCACACTCCACTACAAACCTTTTTGAGAAGTCAGGTAGGCTGAGGACAGGGACATTGGTGAGGGCTTGCTTCAAGGTTCCAAAAGCTTGTTCAGCCTCGTCACTCCATCCAAATGTTTCCTTCTTAAGTAGGGCAATTAGTGGTTGAGCAATCTTACCAAAATCCTTGACAAATCTCCTATAGTCCCCAGCTAAGCCTAAGAAACCCCTGAGTTCCTTCACTGATTTGGGTGTCTCCCAAGTTTGTACAACATTCACCTCCTTTTCTACCTCCACCCCCTCAACTGTAACAATGTGGCCCAAGTAAGAAACCCTGTCAGTGGCAAACTGACATTTACTCCTTTTTGCGCATAGTTGGTTCTCTCTCAGAATTTGCAAAGCTGTGATGAGGTGTTGTAAGTGAGAATTGAAGTTCGGGTTGTAGATGAAGATGTCCTCAAAGAATACCAAGATAAACTTCCTTAGGTATGGTCTAAATATCTCATTCATTAGTGACTAGGAGATACTAAGGGCATTACATAACCCAAAAGGCATCACTAGAAATTCGTAATGGCCATTGTGGGTTCTGAAAATAGTTTTTTCAACATCCTCCTTAGCCATCTTAATCTGATGATATCTAGTCCTGAGGTCTATTTTGGAAAATACCTAAGATTCTCCCAACTCATCCAACAGGTCATTAATTAATGGCATGGGGTAGCAATCCTTCACAGTGTTCTCATTCAAAGCTCTATAGTCCACATAAAGCCTATGGGATCCATCTGCCTTCTTGACCAAGAGAGCTGAGGACAAGAAAGGGCTGTGGCTAGATCTCATCAACCCTTTGGTAATATTGTGACCATGCCGGTGAAACCTACACAGCTCTCTTCTACCTGGTGCGTGGAAGCACTCGAGGAGTCCCGATACGGTCACGGCGAAGATGGTGAATCCGAACAAGAAGACTAGACTCAGAGACACCAAGGAAAGATGAGAAAGGATAAGGAAATGAGTCGCCACTTAGTCTTTTAATGGAAAGACGAGGAAAACCAAACACTCAAGAAAACCAAGAAGCAAACAAGATGCAGAAAACATGTGTGCTCCGTGCCAAATGGATATAATGCACAAATGTATGCGGGCCAGAGAAAGGGTAAGGATTCTGGTTACACATGGGGAAGGGATTAGGCACCCCCATGCTCCCGAGAAAACTCGGTCTTTCTAGGTTTCCTTCTTGCCAATGGTCTAATGGGTGTGTGCTTGCTTATTCTAAATGCTCATGCTAAAGATGACTGAAATACATGCCAAATCGAAGAGAAGAAATGAAATAACGGGAAAGAGTTAATCTGAGGGTCAAATGTAGGCATCAAGAATGCCGCTTTACTGTACGCCCTTAGGCGATGAGCAAAATCGTGAAAATCGAGAAATTCTCAGAAAGCGTCTCACAAATTAGCGAAAAATCAAAATGGGAAAATAATCCTCATTCGTGACAATGTTGGCTTTGGATAAGCCTTTTAATGTAGGCCCTCGGGCGATGGAAAGCTAAATCAAATCTAAAGATGCGAAAATTGGAAAGAGTCTGGGAGACGGTGAGAAAACCAAGCTCGAAAAGAGTTGGAAAAGAAAAGGCAAGAAAATTGCATGAAAAATTGCGACAAAATGTGCAAAATGCATGTGTGAGTGTAAAAATAAGAATTCCGAGGGCCTTTGTGCAAAAAACCCAAATTCTGATTAAAAACTGAAAATCTGAAGCCTAAATCATCAAAAATACATAGGAAAACACATTCTATGCAATTATAAAGAAATCTAAGGTCAAATGTGCAAATATGTGCATTTCTCGCCAAATTGATGTTTTCTAAGGGTTAGAATGCAATTCTGCCACTAAAACATGCATTTAATGCAATTCAGTGGAAATTCAGGATAAAATATGCAAGAAAATGGATTCAAGAAAGTCTCAGAAAGTTTCAAGGGCAAAATAGTAAATTTAACCTAGAAAACAAGCGTTCAGTGTGAAATCTGTAAAGTGTAGGGGCTAAAATGCAATTTTACCAAAGAAACAATGCATTCAAAGAAATTCCAGAAAATATGCTTGCAGAATGATTTTAGAAAAAATTCAGGTGTTAAAATGCAATTTAACCAGAAAAATATGCTTTCAGAATGATTTCAGAAGAATTCAGGGGCTAAAATGCAAATTTACCAAAGAAAATATGCATTCGGGAGAGTTTCAGTAAAGTTCAAGGGTTAAAATGCAATTTAACCAAAGGAATATGCATTCTATGTTATTTTGGTGAAGTTTAGGGGTTTAAATGCAATTTAACCAGTAAAATATGCATTCAGAAATGTTTGAGAGAAGTTTAGGGTCTTTTACGCAAAACATATTGGATTAAAATGCACAAAAAAAGCTCCAGGGGTTTTTGTTAAACTTTTAAACCTGGAAAACATTATTTTGAATACTCAGGGGGCATAATGCAATATTTTCAGTTAAAACTTTATTCAAACGAATTAAGAAAAATGAGCAAGGACTTAAGTGTAAGAAAAGGACCTATTTGTAATAAAGAAAGTGTAGGATCGAAAGGCTTCTCTAGAGAGGGGTGAATAGAGAATTTTACTTTTTAATATCTCTATAACCAATTTTAACAATAATCAGAAATGATAAGTAATTTGATTTACGAAATTCTACTTATCATGTACAACAGAATTTAAAGCACAAGAAGGGGATGAGAGTAATTGATAAATACAATTGATTTATAGTGGTTCGGCAACCCCGCCTAGTTCACTCCTCAAGACCCTCTTGAGATTTTTCCCTTATTCTTAAATGAAGGAGAACTTACTTGTTGGTAGTTCCACCAACTCCTCTCTTTCCCTTTCCACTTCTCTACACCCCGAGAAGCTAGAGCCCTTCCTTTGAAGTTTTACAATAGAGATCTTTTCTCACAAGGCATGATTACAACACTTTGCTTACAGAATGCTTGTGAGGAGAGTAAATGACTAAAGGAAATGATGAATTACAAGTATTCAATGTGTGTCCTTAAGGAGGCATAAATGAGTTGTATTTATAGCCACATGACCTTCATCAATTGTGTCTAACGACCACAATAACGGTCACAAACGGCTAGTCCTTCGGTATGCTGTTTTGTCTTTCGGTGTGCCGTTTTGTCCTTCAGTCTGCATTTTGCGGTCAATTCGGTATGCCGTTTTTATTTCGGTATACCGATTTCTCCTGAAACGGTATGCCGTTTTCCATCGATATGCCGTTTCTGCATTTTCCTTTGATTCCTCAGCTCTTCGTAATTCCGACGCATGTTCCGTTTTCTTCTGATTCGGTATGTCGTTTTTTCTTCGGTATGCCAATTTGCTTTTCCTCTTCATGGAATCGGAAGCTCGATAAGTATACCATTTCTTTTGACGCACGTTCCGTTTTTCCCTGACTCGGTATGCCGTTTCTCTTACGGTATGCCGATTTTGTCTGAACGGTATGCCGAAATTTATTCGGTATGCCGTTTTTGATATGAACTGAAAATCTTAAAGAATATATGATTTTTGTCCTTAACAACTTTAATCCTTTTTCTAAGTATAAGTTTACAACAATTAATTACGTTTGTGTGTAATCATCAAAATAACCAAAGATATTTCTAACAGAAAGGACCTAAATGTAACCGATCAGATGTTTCAGAACTTTATTAAAAGAAAATTGTTTTTATTATTTTTAAAAAGGAAAAAAAGAGTGGTGGCCGCCGCCGACGGAGCTCCGCCGTCGTCGACCGCCGGAGAGGTCACTGAAGGCTTCCCTTGGTCTGATCCAAGATCAGACCTCACGGGAAACAAGAAGAGAGAGAGGGGAGGTGATCCAACGGATCGGATCGGGCATTCAACGGTGGAAGTGGGCCTCCCACCTACCTCGCCGTCGAGGCACTCTAGCTACGACGATGAAGAAGAAGGGAGCTCCTGGTGCTGCAACGCGGCGATCTAGAGGTTTAGGGAGCTTCGGGACGTCGAGTGGGGCTTGTCCCTTCCATTGGGAGCCAATTGGAGGATGATCGAGCAAGATGGGGGTCCGCCTGTCGTCGCCGTCGCCTCCTCCGGTGAGCGCGGTTGATGGTGGGATCCAGAGCTCGTGGATCATCTCTGAGGGCTCCAGAGTGCTTAGGGCGCGCCGTGGAAGTTTTCTGAAGGCTCGGAGCGACGCGGAGTGGTTGGAGGCGTGGCGTCTTCTTCGGCTACAATCGTCTTCTCCGACGACGGCGGGACGCTACAACTCCAGCGAGGTTCTGGTGGAGGCTTCAGGAGGCATCGGAGCGGCGCGCGGAGGAGTGGAGGAGCAAGAGGAAGACCAGGGGAGGAAGGGACGACTCTCGGAGGCCAGGACCGTGCCCTGGACCAACCCCCCACCTAGGCCACCGGAAAACAACTCCGGCGAGGGCTAGGGGCTGATTCCGACCAGAGGAATCCTCTGGATCGATCGGAATCAACTCAGGAAGACTCAAGGGATCCTAGGAAACTAGAATTGAAGGCAAGGGAAGCGGATAGAGGGCGTACCTGGTCTGGCAGTGAAATGGATGATCGGAGCTCGTCGGAGGCCGCCAAAGATGGCCGAGAACTCTAGTTTCTCACCTCCACGAGATTCCTCTCTCTTCCAGGAACTCTCTGGTAGCTCTAGTTGGGAGGGGAAAGGCTTGGGGAGCTCTCCTCTCTCAATTTTTGCAAAAATGCTAAAAGTCCCAAAAGTCTAAAAGTCCCCTTCTACTTGCACAAGGAAGTTATTTATAGGCTTAGTTGGTTGTTAGGGCTGGAGTGGAAGGTGGTTTGATTTGTTGGAGGTTGGTCAGGAAGTAGTTTAGTTTGTTGGAGATTGGTTAGGAAGTGGTTTAGTTTGTTGAATTAGTTACATGAGGTTTGACTTTAGGACTTTGGGCTTGACTTAGGATTTGACCTAGGTTTAGGATTTGGATTAGGGTTTAGTTTAGGTTTAGGGTTTGGATTATAGTTTAGTTTTGTATTTAGGTCAGTTAGGGTTTTGTAGTTAGGTTTTGTGTTGGTGGTTGTCAGAGTGAGGAGTGGTTGTTGGGTTTGGCCTATGCAAGCATATTAAGGTGTCTACAAATATATTCTTCCATTTATTTCTCCATCTCTTGCTTCTGACACAAGGGATACCTATAGGGCCTCACAGTAGTAATTCTACTCCCATCCTTCAGGACGATTCTGTGGTCACATTCTCTCTTAGGCGGTAGGCCTTCCCTTTCTTCAAAAACATCAAAAGATCTTGTAAAATGCTCTCTAGCTAAGGATCCTTCACTTGATTTGTGTTGTGGACTTGGATCTGGTTAATATGCACAATAGCCACTTGCTTAGCCTACTTGAGGTTGTGCGCCATCTCGTTGGCATCCACCATTTGAAGTTCTTGTGGTGTCCTCCCCTTCCATTCTACCTGTTTCCCTTGCAAATTAAACTTGATATACATGGCTTCAAAATTAAGGATTACATCTTGTGACTATGCCAACTCGAGGGTCTGGCACAGAGTCGTGCCAAAGGGAAGAGATCACAACCAAGCCAAGATGAAGGCGTAAGATAGTATAAAATAAAAAGAAAAGGAGTCGCCACCTAGTCTTTTAAGGAATAGACGAGGATAACCACAAAAGATTGAATGCATGAGATGCAAATGTGAAGGTTAGATGCCTGCTAACCAGAGGATGGGTAAAGATTCCTATTACGCACGAGGAAGGTGTTAGGCACCCTCGTACGCTCGAGAAATTCAGTCTTTCTAGTCTAAATTGCTTGTTAAAGGTTGAATGAATGTTTGCTAAGCCTAGATTGTGCTCTAAACACGCTAAAATGTATGTCATGACAAAATTAGATGAATGTGCAAGATGATGTGCGAAAACTGCGAA
Organism: Posidonia australis; assembly: GCA_024699735.1. Lineage (NCBI taxonomy): Eukaryota > Viridiplantae > Streptophyta > Magnoliopsida > Alismatales > Posidoniaceae > Posidonia > Posidonia australis. The sequence continues at coordinate 15,156 of JAMKQA010015103.1, forward strand.
ACAATCCACATGAAATGATGAAATCGTAAAGTATGACACGACAAAGAAAATTACATGAAATGACGAGGTTTTTGCAAAGAGTGGTTCAAAAGATCATACAGGCCTCAAGAAAATAAAAAATGCAAACAACTCTGGTCAGCAGAATCATAAAAAAAACATTGCAGAAATCGAGATGGGAAAATTGCAAAGAAACCCACATAAGACGGACAAATGATGCCATGCGAAGAAAATCACATAAAATGACAGTGTTTCTGGACAGAATGTTCGGGAAAACCATATTGATGTCAAAAAGACAAGAAGTGGAGTCAACCCAGGTTCTCGGAATCGTGAAAAGGTCATGAAAATCGAAAAGGAGAAAATAAACTGCAAATGGACCAATGTGGGCCTTTCGGTCAGTTCGTGTACGCCTTCGGGCGATGAAATCAAAATCAAACCAAAAAAATCCGAAATGTAGGATTAAAGAAAATCAAATCGAATGTAGGGTGAGAGACTCAGAAAACAAAGTGGAGAAAAATCCAAGAAAGAAATACATATGATGCAAATTCATTTAAAAAGGAGGGACTGATGCGCAAATGTGATGAAAACTATATGAAATGGATGAATAAATGCCCAAATGTGTAAAAATGCTAAGGGATGACTTGGAAAAGGATTATGTAAGGCTGAGTGCGAAAACTAAGGTGCATGTGTATGAATTAGAGACATAGGGGCAATTTGGTCATTTTCATGGCCAGATGTGATAAATGCAAGTATGGAGATGATGCATGGTCTAAGTTATGTCAAAATGTGTGTCAAATGCCCAGAAGATGTTATTTGCAAGAAAACATGGAGGGAAAAATAGAAAAATGATATAAACGTAATAACAAACAAACACGAGGACTAAAATGCAAAATTTACAAAAGGACGAGAATTTGGATCAAAAATGTATTCATGACTTCTATTCTATATGAAGATGATGGATTAAATGTGCATGTGGCACTGAGATATGTTTAAATTTCACTTGGGTAATTTCTTGAAAACTCAGGGTCTAAAGTGCAAAATTCACACATGAGTGCGAATGTGATTAAAATGTGTGACTAAAGGTTAATTCATAGTGAAAACATGATTTTTAAATGGAATCCTTGATTAAATGCAAAATGTGAGATGCAATGAATGAAAAATATCAGAAACATATAAGAAAACATTTAAAACCCTAAATGATGGATTTAAAACTAATCTAGGGATCTATATGCAAACTTTGTGTGCTCAGGAATTGTTTTTTAAAGAGTCAGGGACTTATGTGCAAACTTTCTTGACCTGATTGTGATAAAAATTGAGCTTTTATGTTGGTTAGTGTAATTAAGGGGTTTATTAGGGTTCAGGATGTAAAATTCACAAAGAAAACTCATTTTTAATGTTGTAGGGGCTTAATGTAAGAGATCAGGGCTTAAATGTAAGGAAAATTCAATTTTAATGATGGTCAGTGTGATTTTTAAATCTTTTAGGGCTTCGAATGCAAATTTCATAGGAAAACTCATTTTAAAAAGTTCCTAGGACCAAATGCAAATGTTCAGGACTTAATTATAAAGAAAATATGGATGCATGGGTTTAAATGTAATAAAACATGCATGAATGCGTTAAGAATGAAAAAATCTAAATATGAAGGGAATTATGTGCAAATTTCATAGAGAAAATGAAAGAACAGAAAGTATTTTAAAATTACAGGGGCTAACATATAAAAAAACAGGACCTAAATGTAATGAAAATGACTTAACTGTAATAAACTAAGGACCTAATAATAATAACCTAGAACTATGGGGCCTGGACCTAAAAAAAACTTCCTTTTGAAGATCGCCGAAGGCTCACCGGTGTTCCTCCTCCATCGAGAGTTCTGGCGATGATCCAGCAGCGGCCTAGCAGTGGAGGGGGAGGAGCGATGGTCCCGGAGGTTGAAGCGAGGCTCGACAGCAATCTCCGACGTATTGGAAAGGGTTGGGGAGGTCTGAGGTTCTCCCCCCACCTCGCGCTCTAACATGGCATTCTGTCGGTACCAGGGAAGGTGACAGCGAGGTGCGACGGTGATCCAGTGGCTGGAGCGGCACGGCGATGGCTGGGGAGGCTTCAGTGAACCACGACTGAGCTTCAGGAGGCTAGAGGGTCTTCTCCAGCCTCTACGTCGTGGCGATGGCTGCGGCGAGTTGACGAGGGGCTACGGTGGTCTAGGCGGCGACGTGGCAGTGCAGAGCTGCTCACGGCGAGGTGGCGATGCTTCCCGGAGCGACAGTGCGGAGTAGGGGTGCCTGGTGTACTCGGGCGCCTCCTCGACGGCGATGAGGCAGCGGCGACGACGGCAGGGCAGCGACGACTGCGGAGGTAGTGAACTCCGGGAGGCTCCTCTGGAGCGAAGAGAATCCAAGGAGAAGGGAGAAAGAAGAGGAGGAGGGAGGGGAGGCCCATGAGGGCCTCACCTGAGGTAAAGAGGCCTGAGGCCTCATCGGCGACATGAAACCCATCGCCGGAGGGAGGGGCTGACGGTGCGCAGGGGGGCCTCACCGTCGAAGCCTAAACCAGGGATGCACTAGACCTATGGGGCATGCTACGAATTGAAGAAGAAGGGAAAGGAGGTTACCTGATGTGCAGGGTGTCTTCTTCGGTGAGACGGGTTGACGACAGCGTGCTCCGGTGACGCTCTGGCTGGGGGCTTCGCGCTGCGAAAAGGAGGGCTGCTCACGCTGGAAAATAAGGCTGGATGTTCTGGTGATTTTGGTGTCAAGGGAAAAGGTTTTTTGCGTGCTGGAGGAGAGGCTCAACGATGGCAGAAGTTGTTGGCGGTGAGGAGGTTTTAAACTCCTACAGGACCCTCTTCCACAGTGGATCCTCATCCTAAAGGGGCCAGCGTTGTTGGATAAGGCGCGTGACGGAGGAGGCAAGTCTGGCGATCACGGGAGGCTAAGGATGCACTCTGGATTTCGCGGGATTGATCGCTGGAGATCTCACAGGAGATCGCGGGGCTCGTCGGAATTTTTTTTGGACTTATAAGGATTTTTGGTTTAAGAATGTATTGGGCTTATTGGGCTGCGAATGGGCTTAGGGTTTTGGTTTTTTTATTTTCTTTTGTTTATTTTGTTTTAAGGTTTTGTTTTTAAGGTTTTAAATGGATTTTGGGTTTTTGATTTTTAGTTTTAAATTAGGGTTTTTGTGATTTAAATTAAGTTTTGATTTTGTGACTTAGGGCTTAATTAATCGGTTTTTAAATTAGGTTTTTAATTATTTTAGATTTTTGTTTTATTTTGTGATTTTTATGGATTTTAGGGTTTTGCTTTTAGGTTCTTAATTGAGTTTTGTGATTTTAATTTAATGTTTATTTTAGTCTAATTAATTGGTTTTAAGTTAGGATTTTAATTATTTTATGTCTTTTAGGGTTTTAACTAGTTAAATTTAGGGTTTTTGGTTTTAAGCTTTAAATTAGGGTTTTGAGATATTACTTTAATTTTTGTGATTTAGGGTTTAATTAATTGATTTTTAAATTAGGTTTTTTAAATTATTTTAGGGTTTTTTAGGGTTTTAACTAGTTTAATTTTAGGGTTTTCGATTTTAATTAAGATTTTGAATTTAATTAGGTTTTTGGATCCTAATTAGGTTTCCTGTTTAATTAATTTGGGTTTTTAACAGATTTTGACTTTAATTAGGGTTTTCACTTAATTACTTGGATTTTAAATGGACTTTAAGTGGATTTTATTTCATTTTGACTTGAATTAGGGTTTTTGTTCGATTAATTGGATTTTATTTGATTTCGGCTTGAATTAGGGTTTTCACTTGATTAATTGGATTTTAAGTGGTTTTATTTGTTTTTGTTTTGAATTAGGGCTTTTACTTGTTTAATTTTAAGTTTTAAATGTGTTTTGTTTGGCTTTAATTTTAATTAGGTTAAAGTGGACTAGTGTGGGCCTGAATGGCTTGTGTAGGTTTAAGTGGGCTAGGATTTTGGTGGTAGCAACTAGAGCATCATTTAGAGGGGTCTGCTGCCAAGTGACTTCAAAATCGGGGTGTCCACATATCTCCTAAAGGTTTCAGTCATTGCAACCCTAAGATCACATCATAATCTCCTAATACCACCACATACACATCAAGATACACCTTCAACCATGCAATCTGCATTTCTAACTTATGACAAACTCGCACTCAAGGTATGAAGTCCCCTAAGGCCACCATCACCTTCACCTTGCTCTGGGCATCAACAACAAGTTTAGTGCTCTCCAAGAACTGCTTGTTAATGAAATTATGGGTGTTGTTGGGGTCTACTAATATTGAAATTCTCTTGCCTATTATCCTCCCCAGGACCTTGATAGTATCTGGAGTGGAAGCCTTTGTCAAAGCATGTGTAGATATTTAAGGTACTTCCTCCAAATCGTCCTCACCACTTCCCTTTTCCACCAACTCTTCTACCTCTATCTCCTCCTCCTCCTCCTTAGGGAAGGTCCCATGCAATAGGAATAGTCTCTTGTTTTTACAGATGTGATCGAATTGCCATTCTCATCACACCTGAAACAAAGTCCTTTTTCTCTTCTCTGTTGCTCTACAGCAGGAGATAGCCTGGAGAATTGTATCCTTTTCACACCATTCCCCCCATTTCCACCAATGCTGGCCTTCTCACAGCTCTCTCCAATGGCCCCTTTCACCTCCCTATGACCTCTCTTAGTTTTTCTCCCTCTACAAGCCTAGATCCCATGGTTATCCTTCACTTGGCTTGCAATCTGGACTCTTGTAACTTGGCTAAAGTGATAGCCATTGCCAAGCTAGATGGTTGGAAGCATTTCACGTTGAAACGGATTTCCTCCAGAAGCCCTCCCACAAAGCACGAAATCATGGACACCTTGTTGAGACTAGATACTCTAGTTGCAAGCACATCGAACGCATTGAGGTATTGGGCCATAACATCTATTTGTTTGAGCTTAAACAACTCCTCCTGATAGTCTTTGAGTTGTGATTCACTAAATCGGGCTATGAACCCTTCCATGCATTCACCTTAGTTAACCACTTCTTTCCCCTTCTTGAAGAATCTGAACCAATGCGCTGCTGTAACCATGTCGGCGACAGCCTCGAAGGATTTTGACGCGAAAGGCCAAAATACATGAGGGGTCGGCAAAGTCACGGCAAAAATAATAAAAATAAAAATGCAAATGCAAGAGTCGCCACCTAGTCTATTAAAATGGAAGACGAGGAAAACCATATAAAACATGCAATGGTAAAGTAGGTCATAAACCAGAAATGGGTAAGGATCCCTGTTACACACGAGGAAGGTTTTAGGTACCCTTGTGCGCCCGATAAATCAGTCTTCTATTGGTTTCTCATTTGCTTATGAAATATCAGCTTTTCAGCCTTTGCTGTACGTCTGAGGGATATATGTCATGCCATGCCTGGTGTCTTATGTTAAATAAGGGTGCATGATGTGCAGGGTGTGTCCTAATGCTCAGAAGTATCACTCATATATCGGGTCAAGTGTCGATGCAAATATATTGCAGAAATAGATCAAGGATTTTAGTATTTTGAGCGATTTATCATCCTTGCTTTGCTACATGCCAAATGCAATCTAACATGCATGGAAATGGCTAAAAATAGAGTTGTGCCTTCCTGATATATCAAAGAAGAAAACCAGGACAAAATCCAGAAGCAAATCATGTCGAGAAAGCATGCTAAAAAACCATATAAAAACCTGCTGTGTGCTACTGAAAACAGGCTGATGCGCCTGTTTGGTGCGTCAGACTGGTGCTTTAGTCTGGTGCACCCCCTAGGTGCTTCTATGTGGGTCAGAAAGATGTGCTGCGGGAAAACAGAAATCCATGCAATGCCAAATCACATGAAAATGCATTCCGGAAAGTCATGTCATATAAAATCTTTCGCAAAACTTGGAGAACATGCCTTAAAAGTGAAAGAAAGCCATTCAGAAAGCCATGCAAGCAGATATGCAAAAGTAAATGTTTTACTCTCTGACTAGTCTGGTGCTCCTGAATGGGGCGCCAGAGTGGTGCGCTGGAGAGGTGCGCCACTCTGGTGCGCCATATAGGTGCTCCCTAGAAAATCTGGATCAGACTGCAATCTGATCCAGAACCTGACCTAGAATAAAGATGGGTGATTTATGCTAATGCAGGTTGATTCATGCGAGTGTTAAGAGTTAAAAGCATGATGGGATGCATCTGATCAAAGCTATTTTATTATCATTAGAACAAGATGACTAAATGGGTTCATGGCAAGAACACATGCAAAATGCAAAGGATACAAACATGGAATGAGTAAACCCAATAAAACATGTAAATGATGATCATACCAAAAATATAATAAGGAAAAGATAGCTCATGTAGGCAATATAGTGTAGATTTTTATGCTAGAAACAAAGTATACATGCTTGCAAACAAAAGTGTAGATTTGCATGGAGAGCATCTTGCAAAGAGGATAAATAAATTCATCATTGAACCCTCATGAATATATAGAAAAATCAGACCATATATGTGGAATTAATAGCATGCTCTATTTCATTGCAAAAGGACAAGAACTCTAAAGGAAAAGTGGGAAAAGGCCTACCTTGTTCGAGATGTTCCTTCAAGAAAGAAAAGAAAGATCCAAGATAAGAAGTTCCCTGATGCTTTGGAAGGGTTGAGAATACCTCTGGATGCAAGGCAAAGCTTGAGTGCTCAAGTGGATGGTTGTAGAATTCTGGAGAAGGCTAGTGCAGCTGTATGTCAAGATGATCCAACCCTTTCAAATGGTTGCTTATGGGGTCTATATATAGGGATTTTTCAAGGGTAACTCCTAGGATAACAAGGAGCCTCGTAGACGAAAAGCCTGGAAGATTCCATGGCTTATTCGCTTGTAGAGGTAACAGCCGTGGAAGGTGGAAAGCCAGCAGTCAGTAGCCTGAGAAATGGCTGGGCGCCTGGTATGTGCGCTTGGTATGTGCGCCTGGTTGGTGTGCAAGCTAGGTGTGCTAGGTAGGTGTGCTAGGTAGGTGTGCTTGCTAGGTGCTCTCCCCTACTTGTCTAGATTTTTAGTTGGGCTGCGGGCCTGCTATGGGTTTAGGATTGGTTCAAGGGTTAGCCACATCCAAAGAAACATCTAGAAAGCTCATTTATGAGTCACCTCAAAATCGGGGTGTCTACAGCTACCACTCCCCTTAAATTAATGGAGGCCATAGTCACCCACTCCACCATCGGAACCTAGTGGTAAGCTAAGAATTGCTCCACTGTGTGCCCCCATTCCTCAAGATCTAACATAATATCGTACATAGGGAATTTAAGCTTCAAATTCCTATAACGAGCCCCTCCGCCTTCAGATTTATAGGATCTGTTTCCACTCTTCATGGTGGCTTCATCTTCACCATTTCCTACTCTCTCCCCTACAATCATTGACAAACTCTCCACCTTCATCTCCAATGCCGCAAACTTGGCCTCCACTTTGCTCTCTAACCTTTACATGAGGCCCAGCAGCCGCTGCTCCAGTCGCGACTCTATGGATTCTCCCTCTAGTGCCATGGACCTCCCCGTGCTGAAACCGCTCAGCCTTGATACCAATTTGTCACTTGGTACCAGCCTTGAACTGGATCTGAGATGATAACAATGAAAACTAGGTGTGACTATATTGAATTATGGAAGGAAATTACAGATAATGCAGCTGAATAGTAACACAACCCACTCACACACAGGCACAAAGACATGGGCGTAATTTGAGGTACGTCAAAATCTCCAACCGAGCACAAAGCTCTCTCACATAATATACACTTATTCCGATCAGATCTCCCCTATTTAAACTCTAACCAGCTTTTGGGTTCTTCTCTCCTGCCTGTGAACGCTGAGAATGACGATGGAATAGTCCTGGGCTCTCGAATCACGCGACCCGGTTTCGCCCGCTTCCACGCAATGCTTCCAACCGCTCTGGACCGGACATTACCTAGTTCACCTCATTCCTCTACAATAGGCTTTCACCTCTCCCTCTCCTCCCCCCTCCCCTTCAGGTGTAGCCACTTTCTCGTTGCTCTCTCCTCCACCAACTGCTCCCACCACCGCTGCTCTCGTCCTCTATGAGGCAAAATAGAGGCCTTTTTCGTGGGCTCCGTGTCATCACACCCAATCAAGTTCTTCTCCTTCAAGGTCAGCGTGGACGAGAATCTCAAGCAAGTCCTCGATTTAGAGATCCATCAAGCCAAGGACGAAGCGGAGACTCACAATCAGATCTGTGCACATATCAAATCTAAAAAGAGAATAACTACCTGTTTCTGCCCCCTGTTTGTTTTGGTTGCTCTCTTATTGCTTGTTTCGATGATGTAGTCATCCTTGGGCTATTTCTTGTTTCAAAATTTTCATTTTTATCTTCTCTTTTCATTTGGTTTTATAAAAAATGTGAAGGGGATACAGGTCTAATACTAGCATCTACGTCATTATTGTAGTTCTGAATTGAGGTTGCATTTCTTGAAATTGTTATCAATAAAAGACAAAATGGACATGCCTTACGTTTCACTCCTATTGTTAGTTTCTAATTAGGCAATTGTACACCTTTTGTTTCGATGAATTATTGCACGTTTTTAGCTGACTTCTTGTTGTTGTTTGTTTTCTCCATTCTGTTGATTTGCTTACATATGATTTGATTTTCTTGCTATAGTTGTGGTCTCGTATAATTTGTTTTATCGTCAAAACTTCCTACCCCTGGATACTATCAAATTGTATTACTTTCAAAAAGGAAAAAGTTAGTGGTGAATATTCATTATCTTCTTATGCCCCAACTAAGTGTCTTTTATCAACAACGATTATTTAGAGAAAAGGCTTTAGTTGGTGTTTTGTTCATGTGGCAATTTTCTTGACCCTTTTAAATTAATTCTATAGTCATTTTGCTTTTTCTACAGTTGGCTTCTCTTACGTATTTTCTAAATACAAACCATATAAATGTTGTAATATGTAAGTTGTGTTGATTCCCTAAGCACGTGTCATCTAATGTACTTGTTGGAGTTTTTCTAAAAACATTTATGAAATTAGAAGCATTGTTGCTAAGAGAAGATTATCTACCATGTTTGTAACATTCACATGTGCACAGGCGAGCAGAAGCAATAGCAGAGGCTTTGTGTAAGTGTGAATATTAGAAACAAATAAAGGAGAATAATTAAACTATTATTATTTATTAGATCTTTTAAATCTATCCATAAAAGTTCTATTACATAACTTAGAATTTAAAACATCACTAGAATTGTATTCTTTTTGATCTCATGTGTATTTATTGAGCCAAAACTATCCTTCATGTAAGTCCAAGCTAATGTTCATGAGTACCTGTATTAGACAATATCACAGTTTGAGTTTATAAAAAACTCAGTATGCATGTGAGATCTTAATCTACTACATTTCTAGACATACTCGCAATAAATCTTCTGTTGCACTTTCAATTTATTTTTGTCTTTTAGTGGATTCCTTGGACCACTCACCATTGGCATAACGTGGTCTTTTGATTGGTATACAATCCATCCTTACTCTTATTATTGTATATTCAATTACATACTTAATTCATTAGTGAGGATCTTATATACCAATCCATGTTAGTCAGTAAACATCAGATCTGAGCCTTGTGATTTTATCGTTGCCGCTAGATCCTAAAAACGATCAAATACTTAACCCTATTAAATCAATACATTCTCCTTACGGTCATTACTCCATTGAACTATTACCTTTTTAAGATCATTATTTCAAAGGGTCATATGATAAGACCTTGTTCTCTCTTTCACTTTATGTTTTTGACTGGAATAAGTCTTGAAGACACTTTACAATACTTATAATATGTATGTGTTCAATTCATAATTTTCTAAACTTAGGCGACTTGACTGCAAAATCACCAAAAGTTTCAAATTTTGGAATTAATATTAAAAGTGTCGAAAGACTACTCCAATAATTGAGGCATGTACACATTTATTATCAATATTTTTATTAAAATTACGATTCTATAAAATTTTAGGATTTAACTTGCAATTTCAGTAAAAATTGCATTTGTATGGGGTTCGTTATGCAATTTTAGATAACTTACAATATTCAATTTTAACTTATTAATCTAGAATTTAATAATATTAGATATGCAAAGATCCACATCATCATGGCAAACCATGTCAAGATTAAGGGTGGCAACAGGTCGGGTCTACCTATACCTAGATCCAGACCCATCTTATTTCATGGGTCTGGGTCCTAATTAGGACCCAGACCCAGACCCAGACTTATAAAGATAACAGGTCTGGGTCCGAGTCCTGGGTCTAATGGGTCCTCTAACTTATTTTCATTTTTTTGAAGAAAATAAATTTTTAATTAAACTTAAAACATTGTAAACAAATGTGCTAAACAATTCTCTATCAATACACATATATCATGAATAAAATACAACCATAAATAAATATATAACATGAACAATATCATGAACCATTGATA
>JAMKQA010015104.1:0-24015 GCA_024699735.1 Posidonia australis
CCAAGACATCTATGTGAGGAAGTGGGAAATCGTCTTTGGGGCTCGCCTTGTTGAGGTCTCTGTAGTCGATGCACATGCGGACTTTCCCATCTTTTTTTGGCACCGGGACAACATTAGCTAACCACTCTGGATACAGCACTACCTTGAGGAAGTTGACCTTGTGCTGCTTCATGATTTCATCTTTGAGTTTCAGAATCCATTTAGGCCGCCATCTTTTGAGTTTCTGTTTGACAGGTCTCTCATTTGGCTTCAAGGGTAGTTTGTGTACCACCACTTCGATGTCTAAGCTGACCATGTCATCATAACTCTAGGCAAAGACATCTGTGTATTCCTTCAGAAATGTAATGAAATTTGCCCTGGCCTGTGGAGATGGCTTAGCATTGATGAGCACCTCCTTGACATTTTCTGTTGTGCCGATGTTCACCCGTTCAGTTTCCTCCTCGACATGCATGTTTGGGCCATCTGGATCATTGTCGTAGGGCTGGAATTCGGGTGTCTCTACGTCTTCATCTATGTCATCATCCTCCTCCTCATTGGCAATGGGCTCTGATATGATTTCCTCCTTGAAGGTTGGGTCAGTGATGTCAAAGGAGAGGATGTGTTCTGATTTCTGTCCCTGATGATTCTTCATGATGGTCACACTAACTTTGGTGTTCTTGTATTTGCACTGTGTGACCTTTGGTTCTTTGATAATGGATTCTGCTGATTGGTCGGGCTGCTTCGTTTCCTTGGCCTTTGATACTATTTTTTGGTTTCTTGGGTTTTCTAATTTTTTTTGTGTTTTCTGTAGTATGTACAATGGGTGCAACTGGTTGGCGGCTGTCCTGTTGCTGACTGATAGGAGTGATGCCGCCTAGCCTTCCCCTTGAGCTTAACTCAGGGTCTTTTTTTTTTTACCCTCACCCTACTTAAGGCGAGGCTTCTTCTGCAAATACCACCTAGACCCACCTCCCAGCTCCAAAGAGATTAACTCTAATGGTTTAGTGGGCTCTGGTTGTGAATCAGACAGGCCCATGATAGGTGAGTGGTCCAACTGCTTGTGGGGGACGACTAGCTCAGATCCTAAGGCCCTCGACTTTTCTTTCTTCAACCTCTGATGCTCTGATGTATCCTCAATCAACTCTGACAACTGCTCTCGGAACAAAAGCTCCAGGTCGCTGACTTGCTCACTCGCCTGCACTGCCCTACTGACTATCTCATCTTCTACTAGGATGCACTCAGAATCTCTAACAGTACTCTGCTCTACCATTGCCTCCTCTGGACTACGGGTCTCCGCTAATTAAATTTGAGACTGCTGCGAACAGTGTCCTGGACTGACCAACTGCACTGATGGGTCTATTGATGTCCATGCTTGCAGGACACCACTATGGAGCTTGCTACTTGGGGAATGGTTGATATCGTCAGAGCGCCTACCATTGGCTGACATTGTGACTGTGTCGTCCGAAGTCGGCTCCTTTTTACGGTGGCCTGGCTTTGATTGGGATCAAGTATCCCTGCACTAACAAAGTTGGTGAGGTCTGATGGAATATAAATATTTTTGTACCTCCGGGTGTGTGAATATCCGTCGTGGTGCGGCTGCCACTCGTATCCCAGGCCTTCGAACTCTCACTTCTCTTCCACCTGGATGGGTTCGGAGATTCCTTGGCCGTGTTGCACGAGCGGTGTTCCTTTCTTGTATCCCCATTTGCGACATACGTTTTCGATCATCTGGAGGGGATTGCCACGAACGGTCAGGTAACTGACACACTTGAGAGCCAGAATGTAATTGATGGGCTCGAAACGGTTGACCCGAAACACAACATCAGATGGTTTAGGATCGAAGTGGATGGTCTGGAGGGAGACAGCGGAGACCAACTCGACCTTTTCTTTGTCATGATCTTCCGCCAAGACGACGACTACGTTGTCGCCCCAATGGAACTTAACCATGCGGAGGAGGGTCGAGGGGATCACCTAATGCTTGTGCAACCAAGGGTGCCCAAGCAGAAGATTGAAAGAGGGCTCTAGATCTGCAATGTAAAATTCAACGTCGAAGACTACTGACCCTATGGTGAGAGGAATAACTAGCATCCCCAGCGCGTCGTGATGTGTGTTACCAAAGGCCGTCATTCCCTTCGTAGTTGGTATGATATCCTCGGCTTTGAATCCGATTTTATTTGCTGTGCGCAAAGGGCAAACATTAAGGCCTGCGCCATTATTAACCAAAGTGAGGGGAATTCGGAAGCTCTGATATTGCGCCGTAATGAACAGGGACCTGTTATGATTGACTCTTGCCGGAGGCAACTCCTCACTGGAAAAGGAAATGACATGTGGCTCTACAATCATGCCCACCATATTCTCAAGAGTAGACGGTTCTATGGTAGGGGAGACGTGAGCAGCCTGAATGAGCCTGAGGAAGGCCTCTCGATGTTCTGTAGAAGTATGGATGAGATCCCAAATAGAGATGTCAGCCTTGACCTTCTTTAGTTGAGATGTGATGTCGGTAGAGGGCTGCTCCTCACTGGTCGAGGAAGTAGGGACTGAAACTGGGACTGTCCTTGAAGGTTGAGTAGTTGGCTACGAATGGGAAGACACTGGACGGGCAGGTTGGGCTGATAGGGCTGGTGGACTATACACCCTCCCTGACCTGGTGACTTTTGCACACATTTCTGTGGCATAATCATAAGGTACACGGTGAGTATCCTTCATCAGGTGGACGACAAGAGGGCTACGTGCCGCCAACTCGAGCGATGCCGACAAAGAACTGACAGAAAGATGGTCTGGTTGAACAGGGAGTTGGATAGAATGTCGTTCAAGAGGCTGGACTAGGTATTGAACTGGGACTGAAGTGTTGACTAGACGAGATGATTAGGCATGGGTTGAGCTAATAGGCAAATGGGTGACCCAGAGTGCGAGGTTGGTGCTGGGACGGAATGCTCCGCCCTAGCGGTCAATCGTATCATGTGGACGGCTGATTCGGAACAGGCATGACTTAAACAATAGAGATGGATAGGGAAAGGCGCATCTACGGTATGAATCAGATCAGAGGGGTCTACTGCAGATGTCATAGACCCAGAGATAGAGAGGAAATGGATTCCTGAGATCCTAGTGCCTGCTGAGTTGTCATGTGCAAGCATGGGCTGGTTGACAATGTTGGTATGAGGCAGTGGTGCTTGTGCCTGTGTAGGTGGTGGTGCATGTGCAGTGTGTGCCTCCTGAGTGTCGATGATGATGACCTTGCGGTCAATCAAATCCTAAATGGCACTCCGTAGGGCCATGCAATTATCCGTCGAATGACCCGCGCAATGGTGGAAATTACGGTGGAGGCTTGTGTTGTACCACACCGGTAGAGGGTTTGGCGGGGGACAGACCTTCGATAGTTCCAGGAGTGATACCACCTTAGGGATGATGGCACTTAGTGGCTCAACAAGTGGGGTGTACTGTCGTGCAGTACGCTGAGGCCTTTTCTACCCTGGGCGGGGTCCTTGCCGAACCAGTGCCACGGGATACACTGGCCAGGCGGTGGTGGTGATTTGTGGTGTGTGCGGTGCCCTAGGTGTGGGTGCATATACTAGGTAATTCAGGCCTGGTTGGTTCACCACATTGACGGGCATGGTAGGAGACCCTATGTATGCGACTGCGGGTTTGAGAGGATCCCGCCTCTTAGGGTAACTGGTGCCAGCGCCGTTGCTAGTGCTGCTGCTCGCCTGGTGGTCCGGGGATGCGGCTTGTTTGGCAAATGTGGCGAGTGCGGGAAAGCTACCACTGCGGAGGGAGCTCTCCACACACGCACCTGCCCGAATCAGAGATGGGAAGGTGGTGACAGGTTGAATGCTCAACAGAGCCCCAACATCTGGCTGCACTCCTCGGATAATGATTTCGATAGACTCCTCATCGGAGGGCCTATCCTTTACATGTGATGCAAGGGCGCGCTAGTGGCCGACATACTCTCTGAACGGCTAGTTGGGCTTCTATTTTGTGGTGCCAAGGTCCTCCCTCTTTGGGACCAAGTCGAGGTTAAAGGCATACTTGTCCATGAACACCTGCGAGAGGTCGTTCCAAGTCTTGATCGAACCCATGTCAAGTGACGTGAACCACTTGAGGGCCAAACTGGTGAGACTCTTTTGGAAGAGGCGGATTAGCAGCCTCTCGTCAGCCTGAAGCTGAGCGAGATCTCCGTAATATGGCCAAAGATGTGAAATAGGGAAACCCTTACCGTTATATTTCTCGAAATCTAGGATTTGGATTTGCGGTAGGAGTGTCGCCTCTGGGAAATAACAGAGGTCCCGGAATCCGTTGGGTTGGTGATCGCCTCTATGCACTTGTCGAAGTGCTATCTCTAGGTCACCTACCCTGGCATGGAGGGTATCTGGAGCTGCTGCCAATGATGATGATGCAGCAGGGGGAAGGGCCGCATATGCTGTGTGGATTGCACCTAAGTGCTCCTTCAGATCCACCATCATGCCACCTAGTGCTGCGGCATGATGGCCAACATATCCGTGCAAGAGAGCTGGGTCTGATTGTGGAAGTGATGGTGCCTGGACTTGATGTTGTGCAAAGGGAGGATGAACAAAAAACTGTGTGGCAGTGGGTGTTGAGTGTGGGAGTAACAGTTGCTGCAGCGGTATGGCACTAGGTTGCAAGTTCTGAGGATGCTACACTCCTGCCAACCTGAGGAGTTGACCGCCAGATGCCGGAGTAGAATGTTGTGCAATGAAGTGTTGTGTCTGAGGAAGCGGTGTCATACCTAATGTAGGCGTAGTGAGGAGCTGGGGAGAGGGTTGAGGTGGTGGTGCCGATGCCTGGGACATCGGAGCAGGCTGCCGAGGAACCTCAGGAATGTTAGGGTCTATGGTGGATTGAACGGCAAAGGCGATGCCCTCGATCTTCTGGGCGAGGACCAACAGATATTCCGTCTATGTGGCAGGGGATCCATCAGGGACAGTGAGGGATGGCACAGTCAGAGGTCCCGAAGACAAAGGTGGGACAGCAATGGGTTGCCCTAGAGGCAAGGAGATCGCAAGAGATGTTGCCACAGTGGGTTGGGTGCTGAAAGGGAAGGAACCCTGAGAAAGTGAGGCCGTGAGTGATACATCTGGAACTTGAGCTGGGGTCACTGAGATAGACTCAATGCCTGGCTCCAAATTGGCCAAGGTCAATGGGTGTCCTATAGGGTAGGGGACAGAACCTCCATGATGCACGAAGGGGACAGAAGGAACAGTTGAAGACACAGCAAGGGTAGGAGGGACCAAAAAGGAAGGGCCCTTCGGAGCAACAGTGGCGGAAAGAGACTCACTAGTACATTGGGCCATAGCTGATCGGGAACAGGTGAGAACCGAGCTACGGTGGAAAACAAGGGGATGAAACCAAGGACGAGCTATCGTCGAAGTGACAGATAACTCAGGAAAAGATGATCGGCAATGATGCGTCGCAAACAGGGGAGCCAAGGCAGGAACGCACGAGCAGTGGCTAAGGAACTCACGCTCCACTACCTGTGGAAAAAGAAAACTGGTTGGGGTTAGAACCAGCAACAAAATGCAGTTTGTTATGGTGGCGTGGATGGCATTCATGCACATGGATGCAACTAACATGCTCTCTCTCACCAACTAAGTGCTTCCTAGAAGGTCATCTACTCCGGGATCACACTTGGGTAAATAGGTCTCCGACTCAAGCTAGAAAGTACAGGTCCTCGCTCTAAATCCTAGCCAAAGCGCAGGCAGTGAAAGAGTGGTGCGTTGGTGGCCTCGTCTCTTACAGTAGCATAGAGCTGTACCCTCTACTAACACCGACATGACCCTGGACAAGGGGGGCCAAACTAGCAACACGTCCTACGCCAAAGCTATAGAACGGATTACCAGAATTGCCCTTCACAGACTGTAGGTGGACTCAAGGGAGAAGAATGCATGCCCTATATGCTCAATCATGCAATATGCTTTAGTGTCTTTTACTTGCATTTATTAACTGGGGGGAGAGTTTGATTTGGTCTCTAGTTTTGCCTTATTAATTGTTCACTGAGTTTGTGTGTTTTATTTCAACCAGAAGGGGGGAACAAACATGTCTCTACTCTCCTAGGCATGTCAAGAGCAAAAAAGGGAAGAAAACACACAAGTAAGGCAAACAAGCAAGCAAAAGGCATGATCATGGCATGTTCTAGTGTCGTGGCATCATGATTGTGAAAAGGAAAACATCTATCACATCAAAAGGCATGATATATAGCATGTGTGTGCAGTGACATAGCAAATGTGTGAAATAAAGTGCAAAAGGCTTGCTAATGAAACAAACAATCACCAACGAGGCAAACAAACAACCTATGAAGCCAAAGCAAGCAAAAAGACTATCCTGAAAGCCAGAATCGGGTTTTCATCCCCAGCAAAGTCACCAGTTCTGTGACCATGCTGCCGGAGGAGGTCTCGGCGCAGATCCGCACTAGAGGGAAGGAGATCACAGCCATGCCAAGATGGCGAAGGCGCAAGGAAAGATAAAAGAAAAAGAAAAGAGGAGTCGCCACCTAGTTTTTAAGGGAAAGACGAGGAAAACCACAAAAAAAGATTGGATGCATGAGGTGCAAATGTGATGGCTGGACGTCTGCTAACCAGAGGATGGGTAAGGATTCCTATTACGCACGAGGAAGGTGTTAGGCACCCTCGTACGCCCGATAAACTCGGTCTTTCTAGTCTAGATTGCTTACTAAAGGCTAGATGGATGTCTGCTAAACCTGAATCATGCTCTAATCATGCTAATATTTATGCCATGACAAGACTAGATGGATGTGCAAGACAATGTGAGAAAACTGCGAAGAAATCAACATGAATTGACAAAATCGCAAAACATCACAAGAAATGACGAGGTTTTGTTAAAGAACGCTTCTGAAAAACATAATGATATCAAAAAGATGACAAGTCAAGTCAACCCGAGTCCTCGGAATCATGAAAAAGTTGTGAAAATCAAAAAGGGGGAAATAATCCGTGGTAGGGACAAATGTCGGCCTTCAGGCCTGTTAATGTACACCCTTGGGCGATGAAACCCAAATCAAATCAAAAATCTGAAATGTAGGATTAAAGGCAATCAAATCGGATATCGGATAAGAAACTCTGAAGACAAAGTGAATTGGAATCATGGAGAAAGTCATGAAAATCAAAAAGGGGAAAATAATCCATAGTGGGGACAATGTCGGCCCTCAGGCCTGTTAATGTACGCTCTTGGGCGACGAAATCCAAATCAAATCAAAAATCTGAAATGTAAGATTAAAGCAAATTAAATTGGATATCGAATAAGAAACTCTGAAGACAAAGTAAAGAAAGAAATCAACGTAGGAAAGGCATGAGATGCTGGCTCGCTAAATAGGGACACAAATGTGAAGAGAAAGGATATGAAATGCATGGATAAGTGCCTAAATATGCAAAAACTCTAAAGAATGACTTAGACATGGACTATGCTAGACTGAGTGCAAAGATTGAGATGCATGCTCATGAATTGGAGGTACAGGGGCAATTTGGTCATTTCTCAGGCCATATATGATAAATGATAGCATGGGAATGATGCATGGCCTAGAATGTGCCAAAATGTCTGCCCAAAGTCTAGAAGATGTTACTTGCAAGAAACATGGAGGAGAAAATTAAAAAAATGATGTAAACACAATAAAGGACAAACATAAGGGCCAAAATGCAAAATTCACAGAAAGTAATGAAAAACTGGATGAAAAACATGTTCATGACCCCTATTCTAACATGCAAATGATGGGTCCAATGTCAATGTGGCACAGGGATGTGAAAGTTGCACTTGGATAATTTCTTGAAAGTTCAGGGTCTAAAGTGCAAAATTCACACATAAGTGCAAATGTAACCAAAATGTAAGGCTAAACATCAAATCTCAGTGAAAACATGATTTTTAAATGGAATCAATGATTAAATGCAAAACATGAAATGCAATGAGTGAAAAATGGCTCAAAATATGAAAGAAAACATTTAAAACCCTAAATGATGGATTTAAAAATAATCTAAGGGCCTATATGCAAGTTGTATGTGCTCAGGAATGGTTTAATGTGAATTTAGGGACTTTTATGCAAAAATTTAGGGTCTGATTGTGATAAAAATTGGGCTTTTATATTAGTCAGTACAATTATGATGTTTCTTGAGGTCCAGAATGCAAAATACACAAAGAAAACTCATTTTTTTAAGTTCTAGGGGCTTAATGCAAAAGTCCAGGACCAAACTGTAAATAAAAAATTTACTTTAATGCCAGTAGTGTGATTTTTAAATATTTTAGGGCTCAGAATGTCAATTCCACTGAGAGAACTTTTTTAAGAAACATTCAGGGGCTAAACGTAAATGTTCTGGACCTAAATGTAAAGAAACTATGTACCAGGGACCCAGATGTGATAAAAACATGCATTAATATGTTATGAATTAAAAGATGAACTATTCATGGGGTCACATGCAAAATTCACAGAGAAAAATAAAGAAATAAAAATTATTTTAAAACTACAGGGATTGAAATGAAAACTTATGGACCCATATGCAATAAAAAGGACCTAAATGTAATAAAATAAGGACTTAAAAGTAATAATCCAAAATTAAAGAAACTTGGCCTAAAAAACTCATTCGAGGATAGCCGAAGGATCGCCGGCGATCTCTCCGACAAGCTCCTAGAGGCGGTCCGACGATCGAAGGGGTGCGCACCAGGCTGGGCAAGCACCATGAAGTCACGGCGGACCTCCTCGAGTGGTGGGGCACGGTTGGGGAGGCTAGAGGCCTCCCCCCCCACCTCGACCTTCAGTGAGAGGCTTCTGTCGGCGCCGGAGAAGACAACGGCATGGCTGGAGGCGGTCCGGAGGCTAAAACAGCACTTCGGAGGCTCGAGGAGCACTGTACGGACACGGCGAAGCTGGGAGGACGCTCGGCGAAGCCCGAGGAGGTCTGGAGGCCTTCTCCCACCTTCGTCTCCAGCGACGGGGACGATGGAGAGTCGGGTCACTGCGGAGGCCCTGGCAGGTGGTGGAGCGGCTCGGTGGGCTCGTTGGGGATGCGCGGAGGCTCCTGGATCGTCGGCGTAGAGTGTGGTGGACTCGTGCACGCGGGGGTGTGCTCAACAGTGTGCGACAGCGACGGTGGCGTCGGCGGCGGCGCGGGCTACGGAGGCTTCTCCTGAGACGGGGGGCACTGAGGAGGAGATGAGGAGAGGAGAAGAGAGAAGAAGTGAAGGAGAGGAGGAGAGGAAGGAAGGCCCCCTAGGGCCTTTCCCGCAGGTCACCGGTGGTGGTGAACCCACCACCGGAAGGGCTCCGACGGTGTGCGGGGAGCCTGGCTCCACCGTGGCACCGCGCAGAAACCTAAAAGATCTAAGGGTGCATGCTCTGGATTGAAGAGGGAGGGAAGAAAAGTACCTGAATGGTTGTCCTCCCCGACGACGCACGACGGCAGGCTCCTCTAGTTGGTTGCTCCGGTGACTGAGGTTGGAGGCTTTTGGGGGTGAAAATGGTTTTGGGAGAAGGCTTGGATGTGGTGGATTATTAGGGATCTTTAGATGCACTCTAGGCTCGCTCGGAGGGGGACTCAAAGGTTTAAAAACTTTCTTTTCTTTGTCGACGGCCAATCCTTTATACTCCGGCGAGGCTTTTCTCCGTCGTTGATCCTCCTCCCTTCAGCGAATGAACGCCGTTGGATTAGGCGTGAGCTGGAGGAGGTTGGCTAAAGATCACGGAGGCTGAGATCTGCTCCGGATTCCTCGAGATTGCTCGCCAGAGTTCTCGCCGGAAAAATAGGGTCGTCGGAATTATTTTTGACATTTCTAAAGTTTGAAATTGAATTCTTAAACGAAATAGTGTTGGCCTTAATGGGCTTAGGGTTTTGGATTTTTATTTTGATTTTTGTTTTGGTTTTTATTTTGGAATTTTTTCGGACTTTTTAGGGCTTTAATTTTAGGATTTTAATTGGGCTTTATGGGTTTAATTTAATTTCTTAATTTTGTGATTTAAGGCTTAATTAGGGTTTTAATTAGCTTAAGTTTTTTTGTTTTATGATTTTTTTAGAAATTTTTTATGGTTTTGATTTAAGTTTTAAATTAGGGTTTTGAATCTTAATTTAGGTTTTTTATTTATGGTTTTAATTAAATTTGTGATTAAGGTTTAATTAGTTGGTTTTATTTAATTATTTTAGGTTTTCTTATTTTATTTTGTTTTGGGATTTTTAATTTTAAGGGTTTTAATTTAGGGTTTTGTGAATTGAATATGATTTTCAATTTTGGGATTTAGGGTTTGATTAATTGACTTGAAATTAGGGTTTCGAATTTTAATTAGGGTTTATTTAGGGATTTTTGGATTTTAAATTAGGGTTTATGGGTTTATTCAGTTTTTTTTGTGTTTATTTAGGGTTTATAGCTTAATTAGGGTTTTGAATTTTATTAAATCGGTATTTCTAATGTATTTTGACTTTAATTCAGGTTTTCACTTAATTAGGGTTTTAGGTGGTCGCAACCAGAGCATCATCCAGAGGAGCTTGCTGCCAAGTGACGTCAAAATTGGGGTGTCTACAGTTTGCATTGGGGACCAACAGACTTAGGCAAGTGTTCGTCGGGTATTAGAGGTATGACACTCCTTGACAGTCAATCGCGGGGCTGAGGTTGAGGTCTGCGGGTTGAGGTGTTTGTGGCATGATAGGGAGCTATGATACTCCTACTGTAGCTATGGGTACTGAGACTTAGGTGTTGTCTGGTGTGGAGGTATGAGATTCCCTCTTGAGCACCATGTGGAGGACGTCATGATGAGGCATACATTATATTGGCCAGAGCAGGTGGGACGCAAGCCTCATTACTGGTAGGGTCATGAGAGACAGGACTGGCATCCTAGGAGGGGTTGGCTTTGTGAGGGTTCTCCAGGCAGGAGAATCGTGGGACGGTGATCACTCCCACATAGGGTATCTTCACTGTGGTAGTGCAGACACCATTAGTCGCGCTTCAGTGGAGTAGTTGTCGCTAATGTTGTCTACTTGGCACTGGGCAGTTCGACACACTGTTTGTGCTTGTGGTTTGTGTGGAGTCCTGGTTCAGAAAATCAGGCTCTTGACCTAGAGAAGGTCGTGGTTTTGGTGCCTGTTAAGGCATAGTATTTTGGGAGGGGTGGCTCCATTGTTTTGGGAGTGGTGGCTCTATGGTTTGGGAGCAGAGGCACCGTGGCTTGGTGTTGTGCTTGGGTCCAGAGGGAACTATGTTGTGTAGAGCAGAGGTTCTGTAGTTGTGCTTTAGTGAGGCTTTTGGCTTGATTTGGCAAGAGTGGCCATCTCAAGCGTACATAACAGATTTTGAAAGAGCATGCACAAGGTTTTGAAAAGGAAAAGAAAAGAATGATTTTAAAGTCATAGTTTTGTGGTTTTGTGGCCTGCCGAGTGGTGGTAGATTGCCTGGTTTGGTGTTACAGCATCCGAGAGAGATGCCAATGCTTGTGTGTTGGACGTCTGTCGATTGCTCTTTTGATTTGGCGGCATTTGGATGTCATGCTTGTACTTGGTTGCCCTCAGCGTAGACTGCCGAGTTGTATGTGGAGTGCATGCTAGGTGACCGTTGAGTGGTCACTCACGTGTGCTTTGTTTTTGTAAGTTTTGGAAGGTGTAGGATGCAAGCTGTTGGTTGCTAGTACATATAAGAGGACTCACGCCACCACACATCAGGGATTCAGGTGAGTGTTAGTTTAGTTTTATTTCTGTTGTTTAATGGATTTATTTACTGTTGAGAGTACTTAGCCTTAGCTGAATTATTAGTGTATTAGTTGGTTAATAATAAAGATAAAAATAATTAAATGGAAAATTGTAGCTAGGTTATGTGGTAGTGACTTCGGAGTTGGTACATGCTGACCGGAGGTAGAGACCGCTGGAGTTTCTAGTGGGAGACTATGTGTTCCTGATGGTATCACCAACCAAGGGTGTCATGAGGTTTGGAAAGCGTGGGAAGTTGAGTCCTCACTATATTGGCCCGTACCAGATTACCTAGAGGATCGATGAGGTTTCTTATCAATTGGATCTACCACTGGAACTGTCGTCTGTACACGACATGTTCCATGTCTCCATGTTGAGAAACTATCTGGCTGACACATCTCATGTGATTCCAAT
The DNA here is from genome assembly GCA_024699735.1 of Posidonia australis. Classification (NCBI taxonomy): domain Eukaryota; kingdom Viridiplantae; phylum Streptophyta; class Magnoliopsida; order Alismatales; family Posidoniaceae; genus Posidonia; species Posidonia australis. Next base: position 12,075 of record JAMKQA010015104.1, read on the forward strand.
TTAGCTAGAAGGGCTCCAGGAAGATCTATCCTTTGTAGAGGATGCCATCCAGATTGTTGATTGTAAGGAGTAGGTGCTACGAAACAAGATGATTCCATTGGTTTTGGTGCGGTGGCGGCATCATGGAGCTGAGGAGGCCACATGGGAGTGCGAGGAAGCCATCCTAGCCCAGTATCTGTATCTTTTTGCCTATCAGTGATTTTGGGGGTGAAATGTCCTTTTAAGGTTGTTATTATGAAACACTCGTAAATTCATTTTTTGTATACATATACTTTTATTGAATTTATTTCTGGGCAACTGTTACTATCCCAAGGCCCATTTTTGTGATTTTGTGATTTTTTACTTGGGCCTTGTGGGTCGGTGGCTATTTGTGTGTTCTTGTGCTTGTCCTCACATGGTTGGTACTGTGCGTGTGGAACTATACTTGTGGGCCTGTATTTATGGGTCGGTTGATGAGGCTTGCAGTTGGCCTCGTGCTGGGAGTCTGTTGGTTGAGCTCGTGTGGGGGCGTGGCTGACAGATGGAGTGGTGTTGGTGCGCATGCATGGTTGACTTGCAAGACGTGCACGTGCTCACGTTCCTTCTTTCTGCGCGTATAAGAGGTGCATGGTAGAGCTTCATTCGCACACCTCTTCTGCCCCGCACGCCGTACGTCTCTCCCCTCCTTCTTCCTTCTCCTCCTCCCCAAGGCGCACACTCCCCCTCCTTCACCCCACTTCCTCCCCACCCCTACTCCCTCTTTGTCCCCCATCTCTCCCTTTCTCCCCCTATCTCCCCCTGTTTCCCCTCCCCTGTTCGTGTGCTAGTGAGAGGTCGAGAGAGAGTGAGCGGTGGAGATGGTTGCCTGGCTGGGCATCGGCGTGGTCAGAGCTGCGGAGGTCGAGGAAGCTCCAGATAGCTCATGGGTCGCCGATGGTGGTAGGTGGTTGGTCGGAGATCGGATTTGGGTCATTGGACTTTGTTTTTAGGTACGCACCTCTAATGCTTGTGTAGAAATCATGTAAAATGGTAGAATTGCCTAGGATGCATGTAATCTAGGCTGAATTTTATGTTTTGGAACTTTTGGTGATTTATTGTGGCATTTATGATGATTTATGGTAGTTGTTGGGTTTGGGTCCTTTTTGACCCATCTGTGTTTGGAAAATTATATCTTTTTGTGTGGTGAATGGATTTTAGTTTTGTCTATTGGGTTTTCGAGTAGAGTCGAGGGTCTACAACATATATTTTGTGTGGAACTTTTGGTGGTCGTTTTGTAGGTTTGACCCTAGCTCCAATTTTGGGCGAAATTTTTGGGTTCTCTGGTTCAAGGCTGTTTGATTTGTAACAGAATACGTGGGGCGCGGGCCAAATGCGCTGCCCACATGCGTGGGTTTTCTTGGGACTATTTTTGGGTGTTTTCTGTAATTTTGAATATTTAGAACCCATGTTTAATGCTTATGTTCTCATGGAAATGAATTACATGCTTTAAGAATGTGTTCTGGGTTTTTTATGATAAATATAGTGATTTTTTAGAAAAGATTTTTCAAAGGAATGTGTTGGCCCATTTACAAGCCGAGAGACTGTGGGATGTGTTGTTTGGACCAGGAGGTGTGACGACACTTACCGGTTGGTCAGACATGCCACCCAAGTTGGGGCCGGGGGCTGAGATACCTAAGGTAGAGATTCATCGGGTCTTGGAGGTATGAGACTCCTTGACTGTCGTTTCAAGACTAGGGTTGTGGTCCATGAGTTGTGGTGTTCTATGGCATGACAGGGAGGTATGATGCTCCTACTGTCACCGTGAGCATTGAGGCTCAGGTGTTGTCTGGTGTGGAGGTATGAGACTCCCTCTCGAGCATTGTGTGGAGGACACCGTGAGGATGTATACCATGTGGAGGCCAATACGGGTGGGACACGTGCTCTGTAGCTGGTAGCATCCTAAGAGATAAGATTGTCTTCCTAGGAGGGGTTGGCTTTGTGAGGGTTCTCTAGGTGATAGAATCACGGGACGGCACAGCTCTTTCACAAGGTGGCACATCGTGGTAGTGCAGTGCACTTCGGTGGCTGCTTGTGGCCAGAGTTGGTTGCCTGGCATCGGATATCTTGACTCATTGTGTGTGGTTTTGGCCATTGAGGGCCTTGATTGTGTTTTGGGCTGATAGAGCCTTTGCTTGTCTAGTTTGGTCGATGTAGGTCGTGTTTCTTGTGGTTTGGGCCTAGTAGGGCTTTGTTTCGTGGTTTTCATCCTGTTGAGCTGGAGTTGTTGGTTTTTGGTGGATTTAGAGAAAATGATTGTAAAATGGTTTTAAAGGAAAATAATTATAGTTTTGTTTTCCATCGTTTTCATGGGGTGCATGCTGGGTGACTTTTGTCACTTACTTTTGTTTCTTGTGGTTTTAGGTTGCAAGTTTAGGTGAGCAGGTGGGTTTCGCATAATGCACATAGTCTGGAGTCTCGTAGCTGCACACACAGGTTCTTGGTTGTTTGGATATTACTATTTAGCTATCAATTCCTGTTATTTAATTTGTTTTAAATTATTGTAAAACTTGGGGGCGTTACATCATGCCTCGAAAAAACATTCTCAAGCAGATGCCTTGAGGTGTATCCATGTGTATGCCTCATGCCCTGAGTTGTTGTAACATCCTAGATTTTAGGCAGCAATTTAAGTCAAAATTTTAATTTGGGAATTCTCAGTTGTTAGATGCTTGGAGTGAGGCATTTAATATAAAATGTTGGTTTATAGTCATTCAACACCAGAAACAATGAATCCTGGCTTTTTGTTGTGTTGAACGTTGACAATAGGGAGTTTTACGTAAAATGCTAGATATAAACCGTTCAACACTTGCATGAGATTTCGGTACCCAAGACGTTGGATGCCTGGATCCACACGTTTAATGTTGAACGCATGTCAGGCAGGCGGACAATGCCTTAAAGATGCATGCAAAAGTCAAGCTGCCTATTTTTATAAGGGACGGGGATGCACGTTAGGGGACTATTCTCCCCTCTTCTTTCAGTTCTTCTCGGGGAAGTTGGGGGATTTGGGGTGCCTTGTATGAGAAAGAGAGAGAGATGAAGATGAGAGGAAGAAGGGAATGAAGAAGAAAGATGGGTTCTCTTGTGGATGTGGCTTTGTGGCTGAGCTCCAACGACCTCCGACCATCCTTGACGTCGAGCATGGACTAAGGAAGGATGATCGAAAGAAGGAGAGGAGCTCTGGATCGTGGGGAAATCACCTTGAAGGAGTTAGGTCCTCAAATAAGGTACACACTCCGTTAAGATAAATTCTATAGTATTGTGTGGATACTGATTTGCTCTCTAGCTTGGGGCCATAGTACTGGTTTGGTCGACTAACAATCTACCGAATCAAGCGCAGAATCTGTTTAATGATGTTTTTAAGTGTAATTAGTATGTATATGTATATGATGTGTATGCATATTAATCTTGGAGAAATAACTTAACGAATACAATAATGATTAGAGTAATCATTAGAATGACTTTAGGAATGGATTAAAAAGAATTAGTAAGATTCCATTTAAGACATAGATGTCATAAAAGATGATATGACTTAAAAGTAATAAGTCTCCTCCCTAATGGCCTAGAAAGAACATTAGGGATCATGTTGAAGTCCCTAAGCCTAGAGTCAGATAGTTTTGTTGTAGTGCACTGAAGGAGCTGTTCAATGGCACTGATCTGGCTGTGCTTTTGCGGGAGATGAGGCAGTAGGTGTCCAACACTTTGGTACCAGAACATGAAAGTTCTAGTTAAGTTTGTCTGGGCATCTAGTCTTGGAAAGCTAGCGGAATTCTAGGATAGTTGCTTTGGTTTTAGTGTGATTATTTGGGCCTAGCAGGGGAAATGTCAAGGCTTTAATTTGAGCTATGATTTCTAGTTTTCAGCTTTGTGCAACTGGGACATAGTGTTTTGTGGCAATCCTAGAAAAGTATTCAAATGATTTTGAAATAAATTTTGAAAATGGTTGCCTTGAGTTGGCAGTTTTTCCCAAGAGTTTCGAAAAGACTTCTAGAAAAGATTGGAAAGGATTTCCAATAGAATTCAGAAAAGACTTACATGATTTTGCAAAGATTTTGAAAGGTTTTTCTTGAGTTTTTCGTTGTTGAGGGCAAGAGACCGACGAGGCGTGTTGATAGGACTAGGGAGTGTGAGGACATCCTTGTGGTGGTTGGCATATTACCTAGGTTGAGGCTAGAGACTAAGAGGTTGAGATAAGTATTTGTCAGATCCTAAAGGTATGAGACTCCTGGATTGTCGTATACAAGTCCAAGGCTGAGGTCTGCGGATCGAGGGTCGATTGGACTTGGAGGTATGTGACTCTATTTGTCTAGGTACTGAAGACCCAAGGTACTGATTGTACACAAAGACACGTGACAGCAACCAAGGGGTATGAGACCTTTAAGTGGCTAGACATGACACCCTGGTTAGTACAGGTGCCGAGACTAAGACAAAGACTATTAGGAGCTAGTAGGGCCTAGGTTGAGAGAGTCCTCAATTGTCCAGGCACTCAAGGGCGTCGAGGGGAGACGCATCCCCGTGCTAGTTGAGATGGAGACCAGTGTGGTCATAGTACAGAGAGGCCTGTTGGCCAAGGCGGTGGTATGTCCTACAAGGGGACTTCCACCACAGTAGTGCAGACACCATTGGTCGTGCTTCGGTGGACTACTTGTGGCCAAGTGTTGGTTGCTTGGTGCCAGGTAGCATGACACACCAGAGAGGCTTAGTGGCCAGAGTTTGTAGAGACTTGAGTTTTGGAGCTAGTTCCAGCCAAGATTTGTGTTTAGCCAGATTTGAGATTTGTCTTTTGGGCTAAAATTTAGGCTAGAGATTCCCTAGAGATGCATCAGAGAAAAGCATGAGATTTTCCAAAAAAGAAAAGTATTTCAAAAAAGCATGAGGTTTTATAGAAAAAGAAAGATGTTTTGGAAAAGCATGAGTTTTCAAAAGAAAAGAAAGATGTTTGAGAAAAGTATGAGATTTTAAATTAAAAAGAAAGTGTTTTGAAAGAACAGGGATTGTGCCAGTTCTGAGATTTACCTGTTGTTTGACTAAGCAGAGGCTCAGTGCTAGTGCGGCACACTCTCGTAGTTGTGACTTGATTTGGCAAAGAGTGGCCAATTCAAGTAAAGTATCAATTTTTGAAAAGTATGCATGAGATTTGAAAGAAAAGAAAGAGAATGTTTTTGAATGGCATGAGCGTGATTTAGAAAAGAGAAGGGATTGTGCCAATTTTTGAGATATGGTTTGTTGTTTTGACTAAGCAGAGTGGCAAGAGTGGCCATTCCAAGTATGTATTAAGATTTGAAAATCTTCCATATGGTTTGAAAGAAAAAACAAAAAATGGTTTTGAAAGTCAAGAATAGGATTTAGAAAAGAAAAGAAACGAATAGCTTTCAAAGATATGACTTCTTGGCTGTGTTGCTTATGGGGCAAAAAAGTTTTACCTGAGACTGTGTGCTGCATTCAAGAGAGATGCCAGAGTAATGTATGTGTTTAGTGGGGGTGTGTATTAGGTGACCTTTCAGTGGTCACTCATGTGTGTTTTGTTGGTGTTTTCTCATGTGCAAGATAGAAGTAAAAGTTTGCTAGTGCACGTGAAGATGGAGTCAGTCAACCACACATCAAAAAAATTGGATAAGTGTTTAGTTTAATTTAATTCAGTTAATAGTATTTTGGTTTAAGTTGTTTAATGTTGGATTTAGTTTTAAATTGAATGCAAGTAATTGTTATAAGTAATTAAAGAAAGAGAGAAAAAAAAAGTAGTTAGATTTTGGTAACGGCTTAGAGTCAGGTCGTTACAGTTCCATTCCTTTGAACTATATATAAGGACCATCATGTTTAATGATTTAAGGCATGAGTTTTGGATTGTCTTTTCTTGCTAGCGAAATGGTAAGCCATGCAATTTAGGACACAACTTGTGTTGGTTTTCACACATAGGATTATGTTTGACTCATAAAGAATTTAGAATTAAAACATTCACTATCTTGTTCTATGGTTTTGGGTTTTGCAATTCCATACTAGAATTGAAATTTGTTATAAGAACCTTGTGGATCTTAAATTTTTAATGTTTATGACAAATACATACAACCTTGTGAGCTTAATGCATTTCATATTTATTTCTATCGCATTTATGCAAATACCGAACATGCAAGCAGTTAATTACTCAAAATAGGTTAGATAGAAATTTAGGTCCTTTGTATTATGTCTGTGGTCTTTCAGAATTTCGTATTAGCAGATTATACAATGATTCTCTTAAAGGATGATATTTTCAGGCTCATACAATCAAGACATGAGAAAGCATTTTTGCATTGAAAGCCCCCATTATATTTTATTTTATTTGAAATTCACTACAAGTTCTAGTTTCTATAAGTAGCGTTTCAAAACTAAATTACATTTATAGAACTTCTCTCTATCTTAGATACTATCACATGTGTTGTTGAGAATACATACTACATCTTTGCATGGCGGACGATAAGGTAAAGAGCATGAATGGATAAGATGTTTTACAAAGGCATTTATCATGTAACTTTCGATGCTTGATTTAAAAGTTGTATCTTGTCTCAGTTTCATATTTAGATTTTTGAAAGGATACGCCTAATATTGTTGTAAATTGTTAATTATGAGCAAGAGGTTGTAATCTTTGGTCTAAGATGGAGAAGACAATAAGAAAACCATCAATATTTAAAACTTATTGAGAACAAGTCTTATGTGACCAATTATGCCATCATAATCTAAATAATAAGGCAAACAATATTTAACATGATAAACACTAAATGCAAGAAGAGTGAAATAGATGAAGGTAATACTTGGAATTGATCTTATTTATAGCATGAATAAAATGATTTTTCAAATCTTAAATCGTAAAAATAACCATCTTACAAGAGCAACAACAGATGTTGCATCCACTGGTGTACCATCTCCTCGACGGTGTGTAGCATCAAACACATCTAACCTACTTGGGTTTTTATCCTCCAATCTGTAAAAAAATATATTCAAATAAGACTAGTTTGAAGTATATCTTACTAATTGTAGTAAAAATTATTAAACGTACCATTTTCTCACAAACATGTGCAAATGATGTGGTACCAGTAGTATGACACATCTTTTGCTTTCCATGAATAGCTTTGTTGGTGGTACTATTGGCCGACACAAAAAGCAAGTGTGAATCATTTCGTTGTTATCCATCTTGGTCAAAAAAAAAAAAAATTAGTTATATCTTTCCGTTATCAAAACTCTAATAAGAAACTAATTCTTCCCATTGTTGTGTCTCTACCCTTTTTGGACATTTTCTTAAATGTGTTGCATCATTTGGCGAGGGACCATACCATTTGCATTTGACTTTGTGTAACGCCCCGATCCTGGGCACGCTACCAAAACACAGTATCAAGCATAATTACACTAATTACAGAAACATTAAATAACTGTAACTAAGGCTCACCTTCAGGATCACAATGCGCAGCTAGAAGTTTCAACTCCTGCACCGGAACTCGGCTACACGCGGTCTGCACCTGAAAATCAAATAAGCATGTGTGATTGACATCAAGCCATCCAGTACGCGCCCTAAATATACAAACCACAAAATCTCGGCAAAATTGTAAAAACTCATTTCTTTCGTTTTTTTCAAAACTTGGTTTTCTTTTTGAAAATTCTCTTTTATTTTATTGGGAATCATTTGGGAATTCAATCCCAATTCAATGCTTTTTTCAAAAGCTATGTTTCTTTTCTTTTCTCAAAACATTTGGAAACTCATTCCAAAACCACATTCTCTTTCAAAACACACTTTTGCATTTTCTTTCAAAACCTTTGGAATTCAATTTCCAAAACATATCTTTTCATTACTTGGGATTTCTTCCCAAAATCACACTTTTCAAATTCACATTTTTGTCCAGATCCAGCCTAAAACACAATGCCTCATGGGCTCAAAACCAAAACATAAATACAGGCTGGCATCTGGTAAAAACATCATCACTATTTCACTTCATGATTTTAGGACTATTTCATCAGTCTAATCCTGACCAAATTACATTTCTTTTCTTTATTCATTTCCACTTTCTTTACTGTTGTTACGTTGATAAGGGGTAACCAGGCGCACAAACAATAGGTGAGGAGATCCTTCCCCTACCTTCCTACACTGCCGCGGTAAAATTCCTTGTGCGGGATGTCACTGCCTCAGCCAACCAGCCTCAATTCAATTCTCATATGTGCGTGGAGATACGTCTCTGTCTGACGCCCCATCGGTGACCCGAACAACTAGGCCCAATGACCTAGGTACAGCCTATACTGTCGGTGACCCGAACAACTAAGCTCAAAAACATAGGCTTAGCCTACACCGTCACAAGCTCGGTGATCACATTATTAGTGTTCTGTTTCAAAACTCTTAAAACTTTCTTTTCAAACCATTTTCCATTTCATTCTTTTCGTTGCTGGACTCTATCTCCTCGTAATACATGGCCCTCCATTGGGGTCCCAACTCAAGCCATGAAAACCATACTTAAAATCATAAATTGGGTCTCATGCCCAAAACCACACAAAATCATCCTTTTCATTAATTTATGGGATTAAAACTCAAAACCACGCCCAATTTTATTTATTTGAGTTCTACATTCCTCTAGGTCATTACACGGGAGAAACATCATTAACACATACTCAACATATCATTAAAACCATTTATCTTTCATTTGAATCCATATTTATGCATACCAGGTTCAGAGCAAAAACGGTAGACCAAATCTCCAGATTGGTATACCAAAGATCCCTGGTTCGGTATACAGAATATTTTCGGTATACCAAAAACCCTTGAATCAGTCGATCGGGTGTTTTCGTTCTGCCGATATCAGGTATCTGGCTAATCTGACAGAGATTCGGTATGCCGAATCACCCGAAACCAACGCACCTCCCCTGTTTCGAATGGCAGAAATTGCCCAAGGTGAGAGTCTCGATCGGACCCCCCAAACATCCATCATAAATTATCAATAAATAATGGGGTGTAGACCCATGAGTCTACTTCAAAACCCCTCAAACCATTCATGATTCCATCCACCACATAGTTCATACGAAAATCATAAGGGGAAGGGGCTCAACAACTACTACTGTAGCCTTCAACCCCAAAATTACATTTTCCCCACAAATATCAATCCTAACCGCATGATATCTATATTCCCATGCTATATATCACATTCCCATACATTTCATGATTTTTCGACAATTGTTCATGCATTTATCTCAATGTTCATGCAATTAACCCATTGTTAATGAAATGCTGAACGGAGGAAGGGAAAGGGGTCGTGTACTTGGCTCATCCCTTTGGCGACCCTTCCGCACTCCGACGAACCTCCTCGCACCCTGATGAAGCCTCCTTTGCCGGTGGAACACACGAGCGACTCACACCACCTCCTTGGTTGCGCATCACCATTCTTCCTCTCCCTCTTCCACGCGCCTCTGCCTCTCTTTTCCCCTCCTCCTCTCGCACCACGCTAGCCGCCCATCGCGTCGGAGATGACGGAGAGGCAAGGCTCGCTAGATGGTGGTGGCACAGGCTGAGTAGGGTGAAGGGGAAGAAGACGGGTGTGTGGTGAGCTCTTGAGTGTAAGAAGGAGAAAAGAAAGAAAGAAAAGAGGAAAGATCAGGCACATAAACCGAGGCGACTGTGCATCCTCAAATCGGACTCCACATTGGTCCCAAATCACAACCAGGTGCACATAAAAGCCAACCATAAGCTCACACATCCAAGAAATAACAGATTATCCATTAATAAACCATTTAAGCAATATAACAATTAATTACATGGTTTACAATTAAATTGGATAATCAGGCCCAGATGTCACATCCTACCCCCCTTAAAAGAATTTCGTCCTCGAAATTCAGCTCTAATAAAACAAGTAAGGGTTAAGTCTCTGGATGTCCACCTCGCGCTCCTAGGTAGCCTCCTTTACACCATGGTGTTGCCATTAAACTAACACTAATGGAATCACTTTATACCTGGGGACTTGCACTTTCTTGTCTAGTATCTGAACTGCGTTTTCAACCATAGACAAGTCCTCCCGTAGAACCTCTGGCTGCACTGGCATCACCTGGGACGCATCGGTCAAACACTTCCTCAACATAGACACATGGAAGGTGTTGTGTACACCAGCCAACTCTAGAGGTAGATCTAGTCTGTACGCCACCTCACCAACCCTCTTGGCAATTTAGAACGGTTCGATATATCTTGGGCTCAACTTGCCCCTCTTACCGAACCGCATCACACCATTAGGAAAACGAAGTCTCCTACCTCGAATTCCAGAGGTCTCCGCCTCCTATCAACATAGCTTTTCTGTCGGCTCTGGGCAGACAACAACCTCTTCCTCATCAGATCCACCTTGCCCTCGTACTGCTCTACGATCTCGGGCCCAACTAACAGTCTCTGACCCACCTCACTCTAGCAAGTGGGTGTCCTACATGGTCTGCCATACAATGCCTTGTATGGTGCCATACCAACACCAACGTGGTAACTGTTATTATATGCAAACTCAATCAGAGGTAAATGATCCTCCCAACTACCACCAAAGACCAAGGCGCAGGCTCTCAGCATGTCCTCTAGTGTCTGGATGGTCCTCTCTGTCTGGCCATCCGTCTGAGGGTTGAAAGTAGTGCTAAAATTCAATACTGTGCCAAAAGCCTCCTGCAGAGTTCCCCAGAATCTCGATGTAAACCTCGTGTCTCTGTCAGACACAATAGATAGTAGGACACCATGCAATCTCACAATCTCAACCACATACAACTCTGCCTGTTTTGCCCAAGGAAGATTCACCCTCATTGGCAAGAAATCTGCCGATTTGTTAAGGCGATCCACTATCACCCACACAGTATCATTCTTTCTTCGGGTTCGTGGCAAACCCGACACAAAGTCCATCGACACATTTTCCCATTTTCACAATGGAACATCCAGAGGCGGCGAAGTCTCTCCTAGCTTTTGGTGCTCTATCTTCACCATCTGGTAGGTTGCACACTTCACCACATACTCAGCAATCTCTCTTCATCCTAGGCCACCAGAAGTTCCTCTTCTGGTCTTTATACATCTTGGTGCTTCTTGGATGAATAGAGTATCTAGAGCAGTGGGCTTCATCCAGCAAACTGTTCCTGATTTCCTCTATCTGAGGTACATATAATCTCAAATCATACCTCAACCCACTGTCTACCCCAACTGAAAAATTAGGGGCATTACCAGCTTCCACCTTCCTCCAGATATCTGACACAAAAGAATCACATTGCTGAGTTGTGACAATCGCTTCGATCATTCTCGGGCGAACAGACAAATTAGGCAGCACCACTCTAGCGAGTCCCTGAGACTATCTCCGAGGCCTGCACTCCACTAGTCCCTCTAATAATTTCCATTCATGGATCATCAGACTAGCCATAACATGAGTGCGTCTGCTCAGAGCATCTGCAACCACATTAGCCTTCCCTGGGTGGTAGGACAAACTAAAATCATAATCTTTAATATACTCCACCCAGCGCCTCTGTTTCAGGTTCAAATCCTTCTGAGTAAGATGTACTTCAAACTCTTGTGATCTATGTACACCTCAAACTATTGACCATATAAATAATGCCTCCAAATTTTCAAGGCGAACACAACAGCTGCCATCCCTAAATCATTGGTGGGATAATTCTTCTCATGATCTTTCAATTTGCGCGAGGCATACGCCACTACCCTACCATGCTGCATCAACACACACCCCAAACCAGTCCCATAGGCATCATTGTAGACTGTAAAATCGCCACTCCAAGAGGGTAAAGTCAAAACTGGGGCCGATATCAGACGAGCCTTCAACTCATTGAAGCTCTCCTCGCACTGCCAATCCCAGGCAAAGTGCACTTCCTTCCTGGTCAATCTGGTCAATGGTGCAGCAATCTTGGAGAAATCCTGAATGAATCTCCTATAATATCCTGTTAGGCCGAGAAAACTTCTAAT
>JAMKQA010015105.1:0-17063 GCA_024699735.1 Posidonia australis
GTACACGGTATTCCCACTGGGTGATGATAACCATAAACCAACAATAAAATGTCCCCAGATATAATATCCTATTCCTAAAATCTCCCAAGGTATAATATTCTAAGATAAAATATCTTTAAAATATCTCATGATATAATATTCTAAATATAATATTCCTAAAATCTCTCAAGATATAATATCTAACTCAAGATATAATATCTAAAGATATAATATCCCTAAAATCTCTCAAGATATAATATTCAAAGATATAATATCCCTAAAGTCTCTCAAGATATAATATTCTAAGATAAAATATTCCTAAAATATCTCATGATATAATATCCTAAATATAATATTCCTAAAATCTCTCAAGATATAATATTCTAAGATAAAATATTTCTAGAATATCTCATGATATAATATCCTAAATATAATATTCCTAAAATCTCTCAAGATATAATATCCTAAGATAAAATATCTCTATATTATTTCAAGATATAATCCTCTTTATTCTCTCCCACTAAGAAGAAGATGAAAAGAAAGTCTTTGATTGGTTGGGAAAAAAAAGGAAAAATTATATTAGGAATCTTAAAGTATATAAATATATATATATATATAAAGCCCACTACAGAAGAAAAAAAATTTGGGGGTGTTACATGATACATGTTTAAATCATTTAGGACTAGATTGAACACTCTCGGGTTGATATGTACATCTTTTTTTGCAAACTTGAAGTACTTTCAAACTCTAGTTGCGCAACTTGATCATATCTTATATTTATATTTTCATTCAATGAAAGATCATATAAAAGAGGTATATTACCACAATCATCAATAACAAAATTAAGAGTAAAAGCTCCATCAAATCTTGTACGTAAAGATTCTACAACAATCATAGTTCTCTTATTTTAAATTGTATATGCCTTGCTATGAATAGAATAGCCTAAGAAAATTCCTTCATCCGATTTGACATCAAACTTATTTAAGTTGTCTTTAATGCTGAGAATGAAACACTTAGATCCAAAAACTTTAAATATGCAATTATAGGTGTTTTATTATAAAACAGTTCAAATGGTGTCTTATCTAATATGGACCGAATAAGAATTCTATTACAAATATAACACACTGTATTAACTACCTCAACCCAAAACATCTTAAGTAATGCTTTATCACACAACATGGTCCTAGCCATCTCTTGTAGCATGTAGTTCTTTTGTTCCACAACATCATTTTGAGTTGGATCCCTAGGAAATGAGAAGTCACGCATAATTCCATGATCATCACCAAATTGAGAAAATTATTCATTTTCAAATTCTTTTCCATGATCACTATAAATCTTGATTATTCAAAACCAGATTGTTTTTAATTTTCTTATAAAACTTAACAAATTCATCAAAAGTTTCATTTTATTTGCAAGAAAAATTACCTAAGTAAATCTTGAGAAATCATCTATTATTATAAATGCATATGTTTTTCCACCTAAACTTTTAGTTCTAGATGAATCAAACAAATCCATATGCAAAAGTTCTAGAGGTGTTTTTGTAGAGACATCATTTATTAACTTAATTGAGCTCTTTGTTAACTTCGCTTTGGACATGCATTACACAAATGATCAATTTTAATGTTATGTTCAGGCAATCCTCTAACCAAATCTTTTTTAGACAAGTTTGTTAATCTCTTCATATTAATATGTCCAAGTCTCTTATGTCATAACATGATTTCCTTATTTCCATATTAATAAAAATCTTGTAAATATTATTATTACGTAAACCTTTATAAAACATATCAAAAGACACAATATCAAGAGCATCATCGTAAAGAAGACAACAATTATCTTCACGAAATAAACTTGCAAAACCTTTATCACATAATTGACTAACACATAATAAATTATACTTAAGTCCTACCAAAAAGACTCTTTCAACAAGAGGTTTGGAAATATTACAAATATTGCCAACTCCAACAATTTTACCTTTCTTATTGTCAACAAAAGTGATAGATCCACCATCACTATTCTTTAAGGAGTTCAAGTTGTTATGATTGCCAGTGATACACCTTAAACACCACTATCCATGATCCATTCTGATTCACAAACCTTTGCCTACATTAAACATGTTCAATATTTCTTTTGATACCCATGCTTTCTTGAGTCGGTACTTGTTAGCTATAAGATAGATAATATTATAGCTTGAAGTGTTAACTTTAGGAATCCAAAGTTTCTTAAACTTAAGAACATTGCTTTTTCTAATAGTAATAGATGTATAACTAGATGAAACTATATATGAATTATATCTTAATTCAAATTTATGATATGAGATGTTAGGATTACAAAGCAACATATTTAAGTTATCTCTACCACTTTTGAATTAGCAAATAATAATGGCATCTTGATCAATAATTTTTTCATTTAATACAGAAATATCATCAATATTACAAACATTTCGAGATAAAAGTTCATCACATCTAGCATTTAAACTTCATTATCATGCATGAGAAATTCAATTTTAGATACACAAGAATTTTTGCTTTTAATGTATGCAAAAATCTGATTTTCTAAGCAAGTTATTTGTTTGTTGTTTGTTTTATTCAATTAACAAATATTTGAATGTCTCTCATATAAATTATTAAAAGCATCATTGAATTTATCAAACGAAAAATCACTTATTAACTCAGATACCTCAAATTCCGTAGCCGTGAAGTACATATTTGCTACTTCCTCTTCATCACTTAAATCATTGTTTGAATTATTACAATTACTTTGATCTCATTTGACTAGATATACTTTCCTTTTCTTGTCATCTTTTCACTGTCATTTTCACAAGAGGACAATCCTTTATCATATGACTGAGCTTCTTGTCGTTAAAGACACTCTCACATCTTGACTTTCATGTCTGTCTTTCTTTTGAGTTGAAGACTTGTAATCATTTCGACGGTGCTAGTGATAGAAGGACTTTACTTTCTTTAGGACTTTCTTAAATTTTCATGTAATTCGGGCTGATTCTTCATCCAAATTAGAGGCTTCAGAACTTAATTCTACCTTCAATGCTATACTGTGCTTATTTAGCTCTTAGCATTTCTTGTCATTTTTCTGTATGCCATTAAGTTTCCCATGAGTTATTCTAAGGTCATTGTTGATAAATCCTTTACTTCTTAAATAGTCGTAGTCTTTTTCTCCTAATCATTTGTGAGTGATCAAAAAATCTTTCTAACCTGATCAACGTGCTTATTCACTTTTCCAAGATTTTGAAGACTATTAATAATAACAGTAAAACGAGCATGCATGTCAATAATGCTTTCTTTTGGTTTCATCCTAAGCAGTTAATATTTATGCACAAGCAAGTTATTTTTAGTTTCTTTAACATGATAGTACTTTCATGCACAATCTCTAAAGTATGCTGCAATTTATGTGCAAAGGTGCATGTAGAAATTCTAAAAGTCAAGTATTGTCTAAAGAATAATATAAAGCATTCATGCTTTAGCATTAAGATTAGTCCTTTTTTTTTTGAATTTCATCTTAAATACAAAAATCCATAGTAGGAGGAGAATACTTATTTTTTACGACATTCTAAAGTTTAAAACCTAAAGACGGTAAGTAAATCATCATTCTACGCTTCCAATAAGTATAATTTGATTCATCAAACAAAGGAAGTCTAGTTATAGAATGACCTTCTATAAAGGTCAAAAAAATCGATGTAGCCATATAAAAAACAGCAGATAGATAAAAAAACGAAAATACAACAACAAAAAAAACTCCAATCCACAAATTCAAACCATATTGATTACAATAAATGTCTTTAAAATTAAAAAAAAAATTAATTCAAAATTATAAATAAAATCCAACTCATTTAACATCATCAAAATATCATTCAAATTCTAACAATGTTTACACTAGAGTGGTGTTAAGATTCTTTATCTCATGATAATGATTGCTTTTCTCGCACAGTGAATCTCTAAACAGGAGATAGAAAAATAAATTTAATGTTTACCCGTACACTCCACATGATCTCAATGATAAATCCATCATTTTTTAAATTTTCATGAAACTGCATAAAGACTAATAATAACATTTTCCTTTAAAAAAAACCAACTGTAGTTGACCAAGAAGAGTAGAACTTCACCTTTCTTCTAAATTCGAATCACACAGAACACAAAGAGAAAATATATGCACACCAATAACAAAAAAAAAAAACATTTTCCTTTCAAAAGTATGCTACCACCGTATCTAATCCTACACGTTACTCCACGATAACTTACTTTAGGACGATACAGAAGAAAACCAAAATTTAATCATCACGAGTCAGCAATCTAACATGTTACAAACAACTTCATCCAAAATTTACGCCGCAAACAACTACTCCAGTGAGTAATTACCACTGAAGTACACTGTACCATTGTCATTCAACGGTAAAGTGGCTGTTATTCCGCATAGGAGTAAGTAGTAAATGGAAACGGTTAATGGAGGTTAAACGTGTAAAAACCCTCTACTTCCGGAAAAAACAAAAAGGGCGGGCGCAATAAATATAGTGAGATTTCTCGGAGGTGTCCCACGAGAACTTAGGAAACGCCTCCAATTCGAATACAACGACACGGCACACATCATCCCTCCTCTCTCTCGATCGATCGATCGATTTCCCCGTTTTACCACCCCTTCCACTGGTGCGCGTGCGGGTGCGTGTGCTTGTAAAGAAAGGAGAGCTCTTGTCCTTATGGACCGTGCCACCAACACGGTCGGAACCGGGCATCTTGCGCAGTGGATCCAGCTGTTCGTGTAAGAAACTGGTGTCTGATAGAGTTTTCCCACTTGGGTTTTTGTCTGCAGGCTTCTGGGTTGCGTGTGGTACAGAAAAGATGTCGTCTTTGGGCAGGGTTTTGTTGGTTGGAGCTTATTAGATTTCTGATAAAAAACTGAATCTTTCTGGGAAACGGGGAGTTTGGGGTTGAGTGTTGGGAGGTTGGTTTAGAGGGGAAGTTTTGAGGTTGTTATGTGAGCCTTTTAATTTATTTATTTATTTTGCAGATTTTGGGTGTTTGTGGAATGGATTTGTAGAAGGAAATTGAGCCTTTTTTTTGGGGGGGATGGAGGGTTGATTGTTTGAGGAAAGCTTGAGTTTTTTTAGGGTGTTTTGATGGTTTGAGAATTGTGGGTTGTGATTCTTTGGATATGTTGTGTGGTGCATTGTGAAGATTTGTCTACTGGAGAGGTAAGATCTGAGTGTTCTGTCTGAATCATACTCAGAGGCCTATCCGTGGGGGATCACGTCGGTGTGGCTCGAGCTCGATTTGAAGATAAAAGGTATAGGTTCTTCCTTTAGTCAACTAATTGCTTTCAATGGTTAAAGATCTGAAATTATTTCCTTCAATTCTTTTTGCTCGTTTTTTGACAATTGTGGATGAAAAATTCTTTGGGCCCGCCCATCCATTGTTTTCCTGTGCGACCAATTCTTTGTTTTCTTATCATGTTTTTTGCTTTATTTTTTTCCTTATATTATCCTCATGTCTCGTTGTACATCATTCATACTGTTCCTAATTAAGTCATTTTCTGGGTCATTACCTATTGTCTTGCCTTCTAGTCTGCGTCCTTTCCTAGCATGAATACACATGCTTATAATTGCTTATAAGTTTCTTTCCAAGTTCATAGACTGTTATTTTAGAAGCATTACATGCTTCATTTTGACATGTTGATGTACAATGATTAAGTGAAGGCAATTGTTTCCTGAAAAAAATCATGTGGTTTTTCACTTTTGCTGGTTGTCATGATGTAGCAATAATTGGTTAGATTCTCTAGCCTAGTTCCACTTACCTTTTCCCTTTGCATGATCCCTAGAGAGTTGTATCCTTTTCTGAGGATAAACGTAGTGAATCTTGTCAATTTTACATGTATTCTCTTTCACTGAAGTCTTTATTACTGAAAAGATATTCCAGCCAATCCCAAAAAGCACATGAAAGTATAATATCATAATCCTTTGCTAGTACTAGGTTTAGTGGTTACATGGTTATTTAGACTATTCACATTCTTCAATTTCTTATGCTCATTGTTTGTCTCCTATACTGGAAATGTTCATAAATCATAACCTATAGCTGCAAAATTGTGATCCTTAGTATGAATTTAATGAAAAACCATAAAACATGGGACTCTATTAAGAACACTAATACTTGAACCTAAAAGCCTTCATGATATGGTTCCTTTGCTCCTCCGAGATGATTGTTTTGAAGGGCATTATATCTCTCTGATTGTTTTAAAGTGCATCATTCATCCTTATCAAATAATCTTAACTAATAACCATTGCATAGGTTATAGTTTTTTTGGTAGACACGGCAGGATTATGTTGTTAGTACAACTATTGAAATTTCTTCAGGACATGGAGTAATTCTTGTAATGACAATTTGCAGAGTGATGGCTACGTTGGTTGATCCTCCAAATGGGGTTGGCATTGAAGGGAAACATTACTATACTATGTGGCAGACACTCTTTGAAATTGATGTCAAATATGTACCAATTAAGCCCATTGGCAGGGGTGCATATGGGATTGTCTGCTCATCGATAAACAGAGAAACAAATGAAAAAGTAGCAATAAAGAAAATAAAAAATGCTTTTGAAAATCGTGTAGATGCACTCAGGACTTTGCGGGAGTTGAAGCTCCTCCGACACCTACGACATGAGAATGTCATTGCTTTAAAGGATATCATGATGCCAGTTCACAGAAGTTTCAAGGATGTCTATCTGGTGTATGAACTAATGGATACTGATCTGCATCAGATCATCAAGTCCTCTCAACCTCTTTCTAATGACCACTGCCAGTATTTCCTTTTTCAGGTATGGCTGTGTAGAAGTATCACACATGTTTGAAATTTGCATTTTCCCTTAAATAATTATGTTGTGATGGATTCAAGACTAAATTTCTATGTTGTGGTCGATTTAGTTAAACATTGAGTTTTGAAGTGTGTGTATTATTTAAACTCTGCGTTATTAAGAAACTAAAGTTGAGCTATGAAGCTGACAACTGTGGTCTTCTGTCAGGGGAAACTGAATTACATAAAATACTGTTGATGACTTTCATCCTTTTCTAATAAAAATTTAAATTATATATGTTGGAAATTCATCATCAAGTACTTATTGCCTTGAGACTTCTTTAGATTTTGTGATAGTTTTTGCATGGTTTACTATATTCTTGGCATTATACCTAGATGATATCTGACAGGTTTTACGTACTTTAGATATTTTTGAACTTGTGAACGGACCAATTTCATGTAATTTGAACTTTTTGCTTTTTGGAATTTCGAAATCAGTGTCTTCTTTACGTGCTTTATTGGCTATGAGAGTTGGGAGTCAATGAAATTATATTTGCTCTCTATATATGTGACATAGCAATTTATTATTCCTTTTTCCTTTCATCCTAGTATAGATCCCTAGACTTCAGAAACCTTTTTTATCCATTCTGTGTCATCGAGGTGCTCTTTATTAGCAAGATCCTTCCTTATCTACATTGTTTACTTCTCTGTTGTGTAGTTCTCATAAGCCAAAATGTATTCTGTTATTACTAGGCACTTAGTTCTGTAGAGCATCCTTCCATCATAAGTAAAATATAAGGACTTCCACCAAAATTTAGAGGCGTCTGTCATGTTAATGCAGAATCACCACCTTTATCCTAGAGACTCTTGAAAATGTTTCACTTTTCTTGTTGGAACCACTCCCAACTAGCAACTGTGTCTAATCATAGACACTAAGACACAAGTTGCGGTTGGCCAGTAGAATCAGATTACAAGTTGAATTTTTTCAATGTGAGATAATGCAAAACTCAGTAATTAAGTAACCATCCATGTGATTGAGATTCCTATTTCACCAGCTGGCACTACCATGTCCTTGTATTGGTCTTGTGAAATATTTGATAGGTTGGAAGAATTGAAGCACTAGAAACACTCATGGATGATCTGCATTCTACATAGGAACTTTACAAAGGAATGGCCCTTAAAACATAGTATATGGGTAAAGACATGTAGGAAACAGAATAAACTCTCTAACAAAAAATTAGTTTCTTTTTACCATTTAAAATTGTTAAAAGTTCATGTTTGTCTTTTATCTTTAGTGTTTTTTGTTCTCTTGTCATTGAGTTTTTATTAAAAATCAATTTATGAAATTGCGCAAAACACATTTGTTAGAATAAATGGATCCTTGTATGGATCTTTATGTTATCCAGTTAATAGGTTGCTTGTAAGTTAAGTATATCTTCTCCTATATATAGGAGATTGTAATCCATTGTCATAAGAGAAAATAGCTGTTTTCTTTCTCATTCCACATGGTATCAGAGCACAGGAAAAAAATCCTAGGGTTTGAGAGAGAGAAGGTGTGTGCACAGTAGCCGCCGCCGTCGTCGGTAGACTTCCGTCACAACAGTACCGTCGGCGGCAGCGGATCCATACGAAAACCCCCCCTCTCTTGTCCACTTTTCCCATCCAAAGTCTAGATTTATGTTATTTTGTTGCCATCGGTCCTCCTACAGCCATCGTCTAGGCCAGTCCAAGCCTCTGCCGACGTCGTCTAGCCCTGTTGCCATCAAGGAGGGGGGGAGAGGAAGTAGGAAGAAAGGGAGAAGAGGGGGAGATGATGCGTACCATTGTCCAGCTGTTGTCGTCGTCGGCCTACCTGACGTTAAGCATCGTCCAGTCCGCCACTGTCGTCCAACCTTGTCGTCATCTCCAGCCCATTCCTTTGCCGTCCACCACGTGGTTACGCCGATCAGGGAGCCCCGTCGCTGTCATCGTCTCTAGCCTTCCCACCCGTCGACCCTCTCCTCCTTAACTACCAAGCCCGCCTGCCAGTCCAGGTCCTTCAGCCGCCGCGGGCCACCTCTCCAGGCCTTCCTCTCGCAGTCACAGGCTAGTCCAGGCCACCAGCTCCGCTGTCGTCGGTGTGTCGTTCGGGGGAGGAGGGAGAAGAAGAAGCCATAGTGAGAGGAAGAAGAGAAAAAATGAAAAAATGAAAAAAAAAACAGAGGAGAGAGAGAATGAAAAAAAAAAGGTGAGAAAAGGTTAGAGGAGAAAAAGGAAAAAAAAAGGGTGAAAATGTGAGAAAATTTTAGAGAGAAAAAAATGTGTGAAAAGAAGATGAGAGAAAAAAAATATACTTGTCTTTGACGACTTTCAGACATTGTCTCTGTTGTGTAGACATGTCACGTCCACACGTGTTGTAGCAGTCCAGCTACTTATTGATGTTTCTGATCTTACGTCGTCTCCTTTGTGTGGACCTGATTGTTCTATTAGTATGTTTTTTTAAATCAAGCCTTCTTCTTCATATTCATTTATGTAACAAGTTGTGCATGTTAGATGCTCCAGTTTAAAGGGAAGTGTTAGAATAAATGGATCCTTATATGGATCTTTATGTTATCCAATTAGTAGGTTGTTTGTAGGTTAAGTATATCTTCTCCTATATATAGGAGATTGTAATCCATTGTCATGAGAGAATATAGTTGTTTTCCTTTCTCATTCCACAGTTATTTTATCAGAATTGGTTACAACCCAATTCCTGGACCCCTTTTTATGAAACATCCAAAGTTGGAAGTGAATTTTGTTTCGTGCCTGTTTGTTTTTGTATCAATATATGTGCAGGACTTCCTCAAACATGTGAACATGTCCTTCAAGATTCAATTTTGGAAAATTTATTTGGAAAATCAAGGAAGATATTGAAAATCAGCATAATTTTGGTTTTCATTTATCAAATGCAAATCTAATTTTTCTCTTACAAATTCTTGATGAAAAGACTACAGAATATGTATGTTTCTTAGTAGTGCATGAGAGCAACATTGGTAACTGTTCTTTACCATCTGTAATGTTTTTTAATAGTTGTAGATGGAAATGTGCACTTTTTTTGGTAATAATGGAATAGACATTAGTAATGCTGTCCTTCTGTACTTGCTAACTAGTTCTTAACTATTGACATGAATAGTTGCTTCGAGGCCTGAGGTACCTCCACTCAGCAAACATACTCCACCGAGACCTGAAACCTGGGAACCTGCTAGTCAATGCCAACTGTGATCTTAAAATATGTGACTTTGGTCTTGCTCGTACTAGCAATGGCAGTGATCAATTTATGACCGAGTATGTTGTCACCCGATGGTATCGGGCCCCTGAGTTGCTCCTTTGTTGCGAGAACTATGGCACTTCTATTGATGTCTGGTCTGTGGGTTGCATCTTTGCTGAACTCCTAGGACGTAAGCCCATCTTTCCTGGTACTGAATGCCTCAACCAGCTCAAGCTCATTGTCAATGTTCTTGGGACCATCAAGGATGCAGACTTAGGCTTCATTGACAACCACAAAGCCTGCAGATACATCAGATCCCTTCCGTACACACCTGGTATTCCTCTCTCAGCTCTATACTCAAATGCTGATCCTTCGGCAATTGACTTGCTGCAAAGGATGCTAGTTTTTGACCCATCAAAGCGGATCAGTGTCACTGAGGCGCTACAACACCCTTATATGGCACCTCTTTTTGACCCAAGGACTAACCCTCCAGCTCAGGTCCCCATTGATCTCGACTTGGATGAAGAAATGGGTGAAGACATGATTAGAGAGTTGATGTTGGAGGAGATGCTTTACTACCATCCAGAAGCATCTTCATCGGTAAACCAGTAAGGATTACTTTTATATTATTGGTTGTGGAATCCTATTATTTTGTTCCACTACTTATTGGATGAGACCTTCTTAAGGTTATTGAAGCTGTACATATAGGTGTATCTTATTCTGAACATGGAGTTTCTTTGTATGATTTTGTGTTTATGAATAATTGAGACAACCGTACTTGATGATTATGCATGCAATGGCAACATTTTTGTGCTAGTCTGGTAACTTTTTATGCATTTGGTATAATACATCTAGATAATGTATTTAGATGTGCCAGTTTGAGATGGAATTTCAATTTATATGCCACGAAATTTCTTCCAGAAAGCAGAATTCCTCGAGTCCCACGAATACTGGTTTCAATGGCTGAAGTAACAGAAAAAAAAACCATTTTTAAATGATGCCATTTCATAATAATGAAATTCCATTGCTATGGTTTTATTATCTCATATACATTCTTATTTCAACAGATCTTGCATTTACAGCCTAATATATCCAAGCCTCAGACATTGTACTGTTATGAGCACACATCTGCTGAACAAAATCAGACCTTGTATTTACAGCTATGTTGATCTTGTTGGTTTCTGCTGTGTCCATCTCTTCCAAATATCACTCATGTAGGCCTTCATTTTTTTTCTCAAAGAAGATGATCTTCCAAACGTAGGAACCATCATTTGATATAGCTTCTTTGTTTGCATACATTTTTTGTGTATACCAACTTTATTTTCTTTAGCATCTCTTTCCAGTAAGATTTGTATATACTCCATTCCAAGTGCTCTGCTTACTGACAAAGATAATTGCACTAGTGCACCAATTGCAATCCGATTCCTTCTCCATCTCTACTTCTTAGCCCACTTGGATTTGCAAAAACAGAAGTATATTTCTTTGAATATTTTACTCAAGCTTTATTAAACCAAAAAACAGATAGATGGACGTAAATGTGGTGTCATGACTAACAACTTATTGGTTGTTAAATTATTAGGATGTACACTAGGAGGTGTTCAATATTAGATTTACCATTACTCTTTATCAATTGAGCATGCAAAGTACATAGGTGAAAGCTTTTGTGCAAAATGATATTGTCGGTAAGTATCTAATGCTAGATTAATTTGCATTCAAGGGGAAAAAAGAGAGAAATATCGGTATACCATCCAAAATGGTCGACAACATGAATTTACCATCATAAATTTTGAAAGTTCAACATCTACATCACGGACATCAAATAGATTAAAAAATAACTTAGATTAATTAGAAAGTCAACTCAAGTGTACGAAAAGACTAAGTATCTCTAATATCATCTTCATTGTTATCTTGATCCTAAATCCTAAAGCATCACCTTACCATTACCTTTTCCATCCAACCTAGATCTCTAATACCCGAGCCCGAAGAGCCTTATGGTCTGTTGAGGGCCTTGGACTGACTTCCATAGATGTGTCGAGGTTGGAACTACAAGCAGTCTAATCGAAAAGTTGACTCCTTTATTGGCTCCTTCTCTATTTAGTGATCGTGCTTCTACTTCTTGATGACAAGGGTGATGTCAGAGGAGGGGGAAGAGGAAGAGAGATCGAGAAGGTGACCATCGTCAACAGGGAAGGAGAGGGGATTAGGATTTTGGTTTGAATGGAAGAAGAGTAAAAATGAGAAATATGCTAAAATGTTAACGGTGTCAAGGGACATTATATTATGTTTAACTCAAAAAATAACTCATTAGCATATGTAAACAAAAAAAGAGAGTTCAGTGGCAAACTAAAACTTTCAAAATTTATGATGGTAAAATTATATTTTTAACTATTTTGAATGGTATATCTATATTTCCCCCAAAACAAAGAAGCAAGAGAAGATTGCTCGATGCCATAATTATTGTTGGAAATAGCAGTATTATAAATAATAATAGAAAATTATAGGTTGGTTTAATTGTGGTATGATGCACGACTAGTGCCGTTATGGATTTGCCTGACCTTTGGAGACAGCTCTACAGAAACAAATTCTTCCTGAATGAAGCTCAATTTCTGTTTTTTATAAACTGAAAGGATTCCATTTCTTTTGGAAAGAGTTCTACATAACCAAAATAATAGAAAATGAGTTTTGAGCCTGTATGAACTCTTGAATGGAGATACATAAGAGTTTATCGGGTTTGATTTAGCCTTTTTTTCTTGCATTTATGATGTTCTGAAATCCATCCAAGATGCAATATATTGGGAAATTCAGTGGAAAGGAACAAATAACACAAGCAATTTTTCCTTGACCATAATCAACCCAATAATTACTCTGATTTTATTTGATGGACAAACTGATGTTGAGCCAGAAGCACATGTAGACTTCGTTTATCACAAAATTCGCTGTTAAAGATGCCACCTTATGTCTTCATGATTCCCAAACCGCTCATGCATATCAGAGGTAATAAAATGTAGTGCCAAATTATTCCATAGTGGTAATCACGAATTTATACCATTCCCATCTGATTAAGAATATCAAAGGCTAATTCAATGTGCTTCACAGATTTGTTGGAATTTCATACAAATTGTATCTAATCTTGATGAGATTACAGACCAATGGTGGGAACAGGTGATGTCTAAAGCAAAAGGGAGGAGTGAAAATAAAGAAAGAAAGAAGCATAAAATGGATGGTGCAAACTTACGTTATGAAATAAAAAAGGGATGATGACTACAGAGAGCTAAAGTAGAAGCATTGTCCTGAATGCAAATATTTATTTCAACGAAAATATAACATTTTAGATGAGGAACTCTTCTTCCTGAATTGAGAATCTCTCCTGCTTTGCTGTGAAAATATTCAGTTGGGAACAATCTCATAAATCTCAAAGTACTCCCTAATTTTTTCTCAAATAGTTATGAACTATAAAGAAGCACAGGAGAAAAGTCACTATCATATGCATGAAGAAAATCCAATATTCGATCATCTAGATTCTTGGAAATCCATTAGAAGATCCATGACATTATGGAATGAATTGTACTGCATGCAACTGAGAAGACAACACAATCGTTAGGTTGGCAAATATTTAGCTCCAACTTAATTAAAATTTCAAATGGTAGAACGGTTACTCGACAGTCAAAAACCAATCCTTCAAGGACAACACACAGGCAAGAACTGAACCCACATAAACAGGAATCAGATGGATTTTCTTTGTACTTTTGTCTGCTTGAAATACCAGGTCAATACCTATCCATAGCAGGCGCAAATAACTATCAGCTGAAATTGATGGTTGTGGGGTGATCACTTCTCCACCACAAATGTCTCCTTACTCGTACGCAGCCAACCTTTTTCCCTCAGCAGATTCTAAACCTCTCACCGTTTTGTAATAATTATCCCTTTTACCTTTTCCATATTCCTTCCCCACTACCATAAATCTCAGCATCCCTTCTCCTCTCGACAAAAAACATCCTCCACTCTCTTGCTCCTTCCACACTCAGCTTTCCACATGGTTTGAGTTGTCTATGGAGAGTTGTATTTGAGATTTCTTCACTTGGGCTGAGTTTTTTCAAGTCCAATTTCAGGAACTAGATTATTCTTTCTGCATGTTTTAGTTGTTGGCACTGTTCTTTGTGAACAAAGAACTCTTCTTTGAGCACAAACTTTGACATGCTTATCATTTGTATCTGATGTTTCTAATTCATGTCTCCAATCATCAGTGAATCATAGATTCAACTGTCAAGGGTAGTGCCCATCTGATGCAGTCCTTCTCAGTGGCATTCCTATACTGGTTCTATGTGTTTTCATAATCGTTTCTGAGAATCTGAGCCATCTGAGTGCTGTGCCTTTTGTCCTACTATTTCTATTAACCTTGTGGAAGTGTGTATTTCATGCATATCATGGTTTGTTCTAACGAAGCTTCTTCTGTGTTCTGAACCATCTGAACCTTGGACTTTGCTTCTTATGTTATATCTGGTATTTTGTGATATTTGCAGCTCCCAATCTTAGTTTCCAGTAATATTTCACATGCATATCGTTGCTTGTTCTAGTGATGATAATTGCTATTTCTGTTAATATGCTTGCTAAAATTGTGGTATATCCAGTCCTAGTTTCCTAGTACTATATGATAAACATATCATGACCTATTCTAGTGGGATTTCTTCTGGGTTTTGAGCCATCTGAATCCTGTGCATCGCTAGTCATTGTATTCTAAAGTATACACCAGAAAAACTTGCAGTTGCCAAACTCCAATTTCACAGTGCTGAATCATTCACATGCCATGGCTAGTCCTAGTGGAACTTCATCTGGCTCAACCACTTTGCTCCCAAACTTTGGATCTGAATGTGACTTGCAGGTTGCCATGGACCAGAAGAAGAGGAAGCGAATGCAGTCGAACCGCGAATCAGCGAGGCGTTCACGGATGCGCAAGCAGAAGCACCTTGATGAACTCATGACACAGGTAGCCAAGCTCAGGGCTGACAACCACCATCTGCTCACTACCCAGAAGATCACCATACAACAGTACTTGGCTCTGGAGGCTGAGAATTGTGTGTTGAGAGCTCAGGTCATGGAGCTCACAACCAGAATGGTGTCACTCCAGGAGGTCATGAGCTACATGGATGTGTATAAGAACAACAGTTGGTTTGTCAGTGATGATGGCGCTACACAGGCGATGAGCAGCCTCTTGATGCCACGGGGCTTGGCCTCCGTGAACCAAACACAACCTCTCATGTGTAGAATATCAAACACAACAGACACAAGAGATTGATGAAGGAAGACCCAGCAGCGTGGTCTATTCTATTGTCCTAGCTAAATAGAAATTACATGGTGTTATGGTAAAGACGCAATAACTGTTACAATATATGTAAGGAATATCTTATATAAAGAAGTAATGAAAAGGGCAGAATTGTAAAGAATGATTTTATCCAGCTGCAGATTTTTTTTCCTGGTGCTAATTGATTTAACTTGAGAAATATCTCCATCACTTGCTGTCAAATGAGAAGGAACAAAGTGGAGTTTTAGTTTGGAACTTAGAACTTTGATGTCTCTCCAAATCCTTTGGTAAATATATCTGTAATTTGATTTTCTGATGAAATATGACGTACATTTAGAGCTCCTCTTGCTAGTCATTTACACACAAAATGATAGTTAATTTCAATATAATGGATGCATGCATGAAATACTGGATCAACAACCATGTGAATTGCAGATGTATTGTTACAATATAATTTTAATAGAGAAGGAAAGACAATCCCTAACTCACAAAGGAGATAGCAGAACCATCAAACTTCAAGTGTAATGAAGGCAAATGCGTGATACTTTGCTTTGGCACTTGAACAAGATGCAATACCTAGTTTGTTTCTTGGCCACCATGATAGGAGATTAGGACCACAAAAAATACACACCCCACTTGTAGAATGACGATCATTGGGGTCACCAAACCCAATTAGCATCAAAGTAGGCTAATAATGAATTGTCCTTGGAAGAATAGATGGATATACCAATGATGATCATGCCCATAATATAACAATATATCGGTTTGACTACTTGAAGATGAGATGTGCGAGGGGCATGCATGAATTGGCAAACTTGATGAACAACAAAAGTAATGTCCGATCTTGATAGAGTGAAATTGAAGTCTGCCAATCATGCTTTTAATATTTGTGACATCAAAGAGAGGTTCACTTTCAAAAGAAGAGAGACAAGAACCAATGAGTAGTGGTGTAGGACAAGGCTTGCAGCTAACCATGTTAAATTTGGATAGCAAATCTAAGGCATAGTGAGTTTGAGTGAGACAGAGAACATCAAGTGTAATACCTCGGTGCTACACAACAGTACAAGAACTACCCAAGTATAGCTAAAAGAATTTAAATAGCAGCATAAAATAAATAAATCTAATCACCCAAACCTGTGTGCGACAAACGTAGCTCGAAAAGATGCACCAGACTAGACTACTCCTACACCTGAGCACCTGAAACAAGGGGACAAGGAAAAACACGCGTGAGTGACAAGAATGTCACCCAGTACGTGCCCCAAAAACAACACTAAAATCTACTGAAAACCATTGCCAAACAACTATCATTGCCAAAACCACATATTCAACTAGAAAACATGGAAAACAATGGCTTTTCAAACTTTCTTTTCCTTTTCTTTCAAAACCTCATGCTCGTTCATAAACCTTTATTCTCAACTCTGGAGAAACAAATCATTTCATCTAGTTTCCTAGTCCAAAACATCATTTAAAAACCATTAACACAATTTATAACAATCCAGGCTAGGAACTAGTCCATACACATAAATCCACACTTTTTCATTCCAAAACTGGTCGCATCATCCTGGCCACAGGCGATTGACCTGGCCTCAAGCAGCTGGTGAGAATTCCATGTCACCACACCCACACTGCAGTGCCGTGGTGAACCACCCCGTACTGGAGTTCAACCGCCCCGACCGCAGCCTCAAAATGTACCCTCACGGGTACAAGCACGGAGTACGTCCTAAGGACGCCCTGGTGCCCGAGCAACTGGGGACTCTAACCCCAGCCCCGT
>JAMKQA010015106.1:0-12852 GCA_024699735.1 Posidonia australis
AGCCATTGTTTTCCATGTTTTCTAGTTGAACATGTGGTTTTGGCAATGATAGTTGTTTGGCAATGGTTTTCAGTAGATTTTAGTGTTGTTTTTGGGACACGTACTGGGTGACATTCCTGTCACTCACGCGTGTTTTTCCTTGTCCCCTTGTTTCAGGTGCTCAGGTGTAGGAGAAGTCTAGTCTGGTGCATCTTTTCGAGCCACGTTTGCCGCACACAGGTCTGGGTGATTAGCTTTAATTATTTTATTTCTGCTATTTAATTCTTTTAGCTGTACTTGGGTAGTTCTTGTACTGTTGTGTAGCACCGGGGTGTTACATCTTGCCACAAGGGGGAGGATCTACCAGTTGATGTGTTTAATAGAGCACCCGGCCATGTTCTAGATAAATATCTAGCTTTTAATATTTCTTTTCATTTTAAGGTGTAGGAACTAGATAATAACTGCCATAGTAGCTTTGTTTTTAATGCCAGATTGAAACATTTGATGTTAATAATACCCCAACCTTTCTGGTCTTTTAGTCTACATATAAATGCCCACTTAGCCAAATGACAGACAGTAGTAGAGGATGAATAAGATTTCCAAAGAAATCTGTATCTAAGTTTATCAATAACTTTTTGCACCTTTGTTGGAAGATGAAGCATCGAGAGATAATAGGTAGGGATGGCTGATAGTACTGAGTTCACAAGAGTTAATATTCCTCCTAAAGATAATTGTTTTGCCTTCCAAAGAGATAATTTTTTTGAGATTTTTTCAATCACTAGGGACCAGTCATTGAAATTAGCCCTCCTGAAGTGTAAAGGTAGTCCCAAGTATTTGATAGGCAAGACAGCAGTAGTACATCTAAGGATGTGAGAGAATCTAGTGATGGAGTTGTCTGGATCTCCAATTCCAGTGAGAGAAGATTTATGAAAATTAATTTTCAATCCAGAACGGAATTGAAAGCAACACAATATCCTCTTTATGTTTATTATATTTTCATCACTTGCAAATAGAAATAAAATAATGTCATCTGCATATTGGATGTTTAATATGTTAGGGTCACCATTTAGGAGTTGTATTCCAGAAATTAAATTACTCTCCATAGCAAGTGTTAGCATCTTGTTTAGAATGTGTGTAACAACAATAAAAAGAAGTGGTGATAATGGGTCTCCTTGTCTCAAACCAATTGATGCTTTAAAGTATCCCTTAGGAGAGCCATTAACTAAGACTGAAAATCTAGCATGTATAATACACATCCTGATCCAGGCAATCCATTTGGCTCCACATCCTAAGCCTAGAAGGGAATCCAGTAAGAAGTCCCAATTGACATTATCAAAGCCTTTCTTAAAGTCTAGTTTTAAAATAAACCCAGGGATTCCAGCCACTTTCATGTAGTGCAATGTTTCTTGGGCAACCAGGAAACAATTTCCAATGTATCTTTTCGATAGAAAAGCACATTGAGAATTGTCAATAATTTTATCAAGAATAGGAGAGAATCTGGAAGCTAGAGTCTTAGTGATGATTTTATATAGACTATTTACTAAACTAATAAGTCTGTAATCTTTTATGTATTGTGCACCCTCTAATTTGGGTACTAGGGTGATGAAGGTCTGATTAATAGGTTCTAAATAGTCCATATCAGAAGTAGCATGAAGGTGTTTAAAAACCTCTAGGATATCAAATTTAATAGAGTCCCAGAACTACTGAAAAACATAGTGAAAAGCCATTTAAACCAGGGGCCTTATCACTAAGCAATAGCCCTATATTTTTGCATATTTCTTCCAAGGAAAATGCCTCTTCCAAAACCTCTGGATTTTGGATTTTTGTAGGAATTAAGATGCCCCAGTTCAGGGCTGGAATGTGCCTTTTAGGCTTATTGAATTGCTAGATAAAGTGATTTTCTAGTTCTTTGCAGATTATAGTTGAGGAGTAGATAATATTGTCCCTAATACTTAAGGAATAAATGGCATTTATTCTCCTACGACTGTTTACCATATTATGGAAGAAAGATGTATTTAAATCACATTCCTTAAGCCACTGAATTCTAGATTTCTGTTTCCAATAAACTTCTTGTTCTTGAAGCAATACATAATACTCAACCATAAGGTCCCTCTTTTTGGTCAAAAGGTCTTCTTGAATCGAAGAAGATTCTGTTAGAGAGTCAATGTGAGAAATTTGGGATTCAATGGATAATAATCTATTTTTCCTTTCCTCCCTTACTAGTCTAATCCAGCTTTTTTATGTTTTTTTTAAATATTTAAGCCTATATGCAAATTTTATCACAGGAGAAGGAGAGGCACATATATTAGAGAATCTTTGCCAACAATTTTCTCTAAACGAATTGAAACCTTCAATATGAAACTAGGACTTGTAGAATTTAAAAAGTACAGGGCCTCAGTCTATTGGAATGGTATTAAGAATACTGAGAATATAATCAGAAACCATCCTGGTCATTCCTATATAATAAGAGTTGGGAAATTTATTTGACTAATCAATAAATACAAGGAATCTGTCAAATTTGACCATTATAGGTTAAACTTGTAAATTAGATCAGGTATATTATTTGGAGATAAATCTATTTCATAATTACTTTCTATAAAATTAATGAAGTGTTTCATGACTATCGCCAGTTGTTGGACACGCACACCTGCGACTGCAATTACCCCGTCCCCCAAACTACACCGCTTGAGTCTAGAAATCCCCTTCCGTTAAGATGTTACAACGTGATGATATTACGTGCATACATGGCTGCATCTCAGCGCAAGAAAGCCAACTCATGATATGTTGCGTCGCAACCTGGAACTAAATATTCAAGCTTCTCCGAATCGGAAAGGAAAGAGAAATCAGTACGTGGAGGAGAATACTTGGCAGGGCCGACTACTAAGTTAAGTGCGCGACAATTAATCTATAGAAACACATGTTGCGTGAGATAATCGTGGGATAAACATTCACAGAGATGGGTCTATCAATTATCTCCTACAATTCGGGAGTCAAAAACGACAACAGGGAAAAAGGGAACAATGGCTTTTTCGGGTGTGTGTGTGTGTGTGGGGCTTTTCCGCTTAATTATAATATTTTTGTCTGTCCACCATTAATTTCTAGGAAATAGCTTTTCTTCTACGCAGCAAGCAGTATTCGTCCGTCAAAGAAAGTAATCTGTCCTTGTAGTTATCTACTGTCTTATCTTTCGACTTTTAGCATAAAACAAATAAAAAATAACAAGATGATGATTACCCATATTAGGCAGTTCCAAGGTTAGTCTTGAGTCCAGTTACGTCCTCAGACATCCTCAACTTTGTTTTCTATAATTATAAAATTTGTTATCTTGATCATACTAACTAACCATTCCTATTTGCTGTACAGAAAGGTCAATCAAGGTTGGGTGGTACCTACTGGAAGAAAAAAAAAAATACCACGCACTCTCATACATACACTTATCAATAACATAAAACCCTATCTTTAGGACAATTGTATGTCAGATCACAGATGCAGGGATTTTGGTTAAAAAATCAGCAATTTCATCCAACAATCTCGACTTAGGAGACGATAAAGATTGTGTGGATGAGCGATGGCACACAAAAGCTTGAGGACGGGTCGAGGGAAGATTTCCAATTTTATTCGATTTTCCTACTCCAGGTCTTCAGATCGAGGAGTAAACAATAAGGATAAATCCCAACCAACAATTGCGTTGCCGCCATGCTCTTCCTTTCCTACACTACGGCCGCTTAAATTGGCTTTATTCCACTAAGCATAACGTCAGAATTAATTAACCTAAACGCAAACAGTTACCCCTCTCTTATCTGTTTCCCATCTAATAGTTCTGTCAGGCAGCAGCCACTGAACTGTCCACTTTTGCTGCGTCTTATCAAACTGTTGACCTCCTCTTTCTGTTCTGGAGTAGAATCAGACTTGTTACCACGTTTGGCAAAAGCGGAAAGGGAAGCCGCCCTCGAGGACTGGTCTCGGACTTCGTCTTATCCCAATTGTTGGTTGCTCCGCCGCAACACGTTGTGTAGCTGCCATACTTGGCGTACGCAGGCCGGTCACCTTCTCCTCCCCACTCCGAACTCTCCTCTCCCCTTTCATAATAAATACGCCTTCGACCTCCCTTGTCCTCTCGTCACCCCCACGACTCCTCCCCTCTCCTGATCACCGCAACTCTTGATTTTTCTAGGCGTCAATATTGTTCCATCACTTGGCCCCCCTGAAGCGGAATATCATGGCAGCCCTAACAGAGAGAACGCCTGAAGCCACAGAGGCAGCGGGGCCGGTGGCATCACCGGATACGACCAGGGCGAAGGGGAAGAGAACCAAGCGACCTCGCTTCTTCGACTGCCCTTCGACGACTACCGAGGAGGAGTACCTTGCGCTTTGCCTCGTCATGCTTGCCCAAGGGGATCGTCAAGAACAAGTACATCAGAATCATCTTATGCCATCTATGCCACTGCTGCCACAGCCACTACCTCTGAATTCACTACCGCTGCCGGCTCTTTCTTACAAGTGCTCCGTTTGCGGCAAGGCGTTTGGCTCTTACCAGGCGCTGGGAGGCCACAAGGCCAGCCACCGCAAGCCCAGCGCTGCCAACAACGACGACCGTAGCTCCGCCACCACCAGCGCCACTTCGTTTCCGATTGGATCGGGAGGGGGACGTGTCCACCAGTGCCGCATATGTTTCAAGACGTTCCCGTCCGGGCAGGCACTGGGAGGACACAAGAGGTGCCACTATGACGGCGGAAATAGCACGGTCACATCATCGTCCGGCACAGGCTCGAGCCAACGGGACCGTGGGTTTGATCTCAATCTGCCACCACTGCCGGAGTTTACATTCGGCACACCAACCGCTGGGGGGTGCTCCCGCGCAGAGGACGACGAAGTCCAAAGCCCACTCCCACTGAAGAAGCCCCGTCTCCTAATTCATGCATGACCATCGAGCAGGGATCGCCCCTCGATTAGTTTTCCTTCTGTGTTGCGTGGAGATTTTTTTTTTCTTCTATTACCAGCCAAATTGATTAAAATTTGTTCGTTTGTCGTTTGTACAAAGTTCTTAACTGCTACTTTGTGACCCTGTTCTTTATTTGTTATCCAATTCCATTCATTTCTATTCAATTATATACGTATGCCTTGTTACAATGTCATTTCGTTAACCTTCTCACTAAGTTCGATCTCGAACCGTAAGAAATCAACTTGTTGTGGTGCAAGTTAAACAAATTAGGACAATGAGCTTGATTTTGATAGATTGCAGCACTAATTACTGAGATTTTCATAAAAAGATGGCAGGGATCAATCACTTGCACATGCTGCTTATAGAGTTGTGAGAGTACTTCGTATATTTTTTTTTAACTTGTCTAATAGCAACAAGTGTCTGGAGATTCTTCTTCTTTAATATCTTAGGTATGCAGATTAGTAATTTGAAGGAAATATTCTCTCAAAAAGTGAATACAAAATTTTCTATGATTAATACAGTATGGAGTCTTCTTGTTCCGGTTGTTTTTTGGATCACCTAGTTAGAAAGAAATAACAGAATTCTTAGAAATAAATTTAGATCCTCTGATATTATCTTATTTAATATTATATCTCTAATTAAATTTTCAAGAGTAATCTTTCTATCAGGTCACAGTTGTTTGGAATTCTCTTAATACTTGGAAAATATGCAACAAACATGAAACCGGAAGAGAACTGGCCATACACGTGGTCACAGTTGATTTTTTTCGATGCTGGAAATGTTAATTATTAATTTATGGAAGACTTTCGTTTGTTTGCTTATTCTAGTTGACTTGTAATATTTTGACTTTTTATTTAATTGTTTGAGAATTTATCTTCGTTGTCAACTTAATTTTGTGAATTTTTTTCGTTTAGTGGTGACTTACATAGCTAAGTGATTATTACTTATTAATGAATGACATTTATCGATTTCAAAAAAAAAAAAAAAAAAAAAACCTTGTTGTGGTGCAAGTTAGCAAGAAGCTGACGTTATCTGACTAGTGTACGCGAGGGGAAGCTAGCTTTGCTTGTGCTCGTAATTGCTCGCTTACAAGCTTTCCAATTAAACTTATTAGTTATTACTTGTTAGATATATTATGTTATTCGTTTCGAAAGGACACCTGTTCTTTCGTAGGATTATTAGATGTATATAATAACAAGAACCGCAAATCGAAACATCGACGGATGAGGTGACGTTTGTCTTCACGTGAGCACAGTCCGCTTCATGGGAGTATACGTAATGGTGGACCCGTGTGTGTTCTCACAGGAAGAGAGATGAGCGATGTCTTCACGTAAGCAGAGTCCGCTTCATGGGAAGTGCTCAGCAATTTGATTAGTTATTCTTCGGTGTTCTTCTCAAGGCTAGAACGCTTACACTCTTATCTGCTTTGACCATGGATTGGGTCAAAATCGTCGAGCTATCATGGGCTGCAATTGGTACACCAATCTAAACATATCTGCCTTGTTTTGTTTGTTTTCTCCCCTCCTTTTTCTTCTCCAACGTGGAACTTTCTTCCCCTTTCTTTAAAAGTAACATCATGGAACTTTCAGCTCTCCTCCATATTCAAAGATTCAACGGTAACCGGTGCTTGTGTGTACATATACTAGCGAAGAAAGAAGGTTTGACTCTTTTACAAGAATCTAAGGAAACACATACTTCCAGTGTGAAGAAACGTGCAAAAATGAAGAGTATTTTGTCTACGAAAAGGTTATTCTGTGGATCAGAATCAGAACAACCTTCCCCCTGCTGAACAATTTTGTCTTC
Organism: Posidonia australis; assembly: GCA_024699735.1. NCBI lineage: Eukaryota > Viridiplantae > Streptophyta > Magnoliopsida > Alismatales > Posidoniaceae > Posidonia > Posidonia australis. Next base: position 6,725 of record JAMKQA010015106.1, read on the forward strand.
CACCTTATTATTCTTTTTAATTGTACTTATAAAATCATTACCAAAACAATATTGGCAGACATACTCCATCTTGCCATTGACAATGTAACGGAACCTTCATCCACTTAACATTTTATATATTCGAGCTAATTTTTCCCGTTTTAATTATCATTTTATATTCTCCATCATCCTTTAAACTAAGCAAGGAGGAAAATACCATAGAGTAACAAGAAATCTCCGTGACTTCTTTTTAGGTATAAATTAGATTTATTTTTTATAAAATTATTTCTTTGTGTATCATAGCTTCCAAAAGAAAAGGATATGAGACACCTTAGTTTCCTTCTTTTAGAGCACATTAGATTTTTAAAATTTAAAATTTATTTCTTTATGTATCATAACTTTCTAAAATAAAGGGACATGGGACACATTGGTTTTCTCCTTTAATTCATTTATTGATTTATTTAAATTTATTTTTAACTTAGTTTTTTGATTTTATTCTTATTTATTTCATTTAGAAAATAATGATTCACCAAATTATCACAAAATATTGTTAAAAAATATAGACACAATCAAATTATTATAAAATATTATTAAACGTCATCAAATTACACAAAAGTGATGTTGAGGGAAATGTTACTATTTTTCTTTTCCAGCATATCTATATGATTATCATCATCATCATCATCATCATTATTATTATATCAAAACTTTTATTTTATTAACTAATCTAAACCATACCATCATGGAAGAAGTGGTCCTATTTTGAAGGAACCAACTAGACCTAATGTATGACGTGTCTTATTTGCCCATGTCAAAAAATTCTAACAAAATTAGAAGGATGTATTTGAAATATAAAACGTTGCTACCACCTACAATCTCTCTAAAATTTAATATAGCAGTTATTTTTATGTTATTTTTTATGTTTAAAATATCTTTATTGGATCAATAAACGTAAACAAAATATTAAGAGACAACAAAATCTTAAAATCAAGCTGGAAAAAGATCAATTTAAGAATTGATGAAAGCTATTGCAAGATATGAAGTTTATTTTTTCCCATTTTGGCTCTACGTCATGCTAGTGCAGCCCAATACCCGGCCGCAATAAAATTTAAAAAGAATAACCATAAGAAAACAAAAACAAAAACAAATTTAAGAAAAATATAATTATTGGGAAATTTTATTCACCTATCACCTTCCACTGGAATTATTCCCTGAAGTAATTACGTAACATATCATTTACAGGTGAAGTAAAAATTCAGAGTTGTCACATATTTGGAGAGAGAAACATAGTAACACAACCTTGTTGTAACACCCGTAAAATTCATTTTATAATTATTTACATTTTAATGAATTTTTTCTAGACGGGTGTTACTGTTCTGAGGTCCGTTGTGTGGTTTTGTACTTTTGGACTTGGACCTTGTGGGTCAGCTTCTTTTTGCGTATCCCTGTGTGTGATTGGTACTGTACGTGCAGGACTCGCGTTCATGGGCTGGTGGTTGGGCGGAGTGGCTGGTATGCTTGTGCGGGGGTGCCGGTGGCTGAGACGTGCAGGTGAGCATGCTCCCAGCTACTGCGTGCGTAGGCTTTATAAGCTGCCTACACTTCACTCCTCCGTCACTCGTCGCTGTCTTCTCCTTCTTTCTTCTTCTTTTCTCCTCCTCCTTGAGCGTGCTTCTCTTCTTCCCCACCTTCCCTTCCCTTCCTCCCCACTCCTCTTTCTCCACCCCCTCCTCCTTCCACCCGTCCTCCCTTGCCTCCCCTGTTTCCCACTTTTGCATGCCGACAGTGGACGGAGAGAGAGAGAGAGAGAGAGAGGGAGAGAGAGGGGGAGAGAGAGAGAGAGAGAGAGAGAAGCGGAGGCACTTGGGTGGCTCGTGGCGGCCTGCGAAACTCGAGAGCAACGTCCCTGAGGTCGTGGAGTGGTAGTGGACGTGCGAGGGTCACCGGAATTCACTGGAGTCGGCCAGAGACTGTCGGAGCGCATTTTCAGGTACGTATCTCCAATCCCTGTAATAGAGACAATGAAAATGGTATAAATTGATAGGGTTGTATGAAATCTAGGTAAATTTACATTCCTAGAATTTATTGTGATTTTTATGAGAATTTATGGTGGATTTATGGGCATTTATGCCGGTGGTTGCGTTTTGGGTCCTTTTGACCCTTCTACCTTTGTGATTTTATATCTTGATACATGATGAATGTAATTTAGGTCTGTTTGTTGGGTTTTGGAGTAGACTCAAGGGTCTACATCTTATGTTTTTTTGCAAGATTTTTGGTATTGGTTTTGGGGGTCTGATCGTTGGTCCCATTTGGGAGATTCTGAATAGTAGGGTTTTGGGTCGTTTTCTGGGATTCGCGGAATTCGACATACCGAAGTGGAAATGGCATATCGAATTAGTGAATTTAGGTATACCGAATCTATTCGACATGCCGATTTTCTGACAGTATTGGTCCTCCGTTCGATTCGCCCTGCTTAATCACCCCAGTTGACCGATCCAGTGGATTTCGGCATACCGGAGACAAAACGACATGCCGAATCAGTGGATTTCGGTATACCGAATCCAATTTTTGACATGCCAAATCAGAGCCTAATATGTTTATAAAATCTGATTTCCGAGAGTTTTCTGGATTGGTTTGTTTTGTCCCATTGAGAGGGATTGTGGGTCGTCAGTGGTGGTCTCATGGGACCTCTGATGTGCCGTTTTGCCGAGGTTTTGGACGAATTTTCAAAGATATGAAAATAGTTTGGAAATGGATTTCAAGGAAATAGTTGGCCTATTTTGGAAAATATTTTTCTGATTTTCTGTATGAGGACCGAGACAGTGTGGGATCGTGTCGTCGGGACCAGGGAATGTGACGACATTCTCGGGTGGTTAGGCGCGACTCCTTAGTTGAGGTTGGGGGGCCGAGATACCATAGGTTGAGGGACGTCGGGTCCTTGAGGTATGAGACTCCTTGATTGTCGTCTTAAGGTTAGAGTTGTGGTCCGCGGGTTGAGGTGTCTTGTGGCATGACGGGGAGGTATGATACTTCTGTTGTCGCTGTGAGCATTGAGGCTCGGGTGTCGTCGGGTGTGGAGGTATGACACTCCCTCTTAAGCACCGTATGTGGAGGACGCCATGAGAAGGCGGACCCTGTGGTGGCCAGTGCGGGTGGAACACGTGCCCCATAGCTAGTAGCATCCTGAGAGACAGGAAAGCCTTCCCAAGGAGGGGTTGGCTTTTGAGGGTTCTCCAGAGAGGGAGAATCGTGGGACAGTGAACGCTCCTGCACAGGGTGGCTGTCATTGTGGCAATGCAGAACGCTGTGGTCGCTCCTCGGCAGACTATGTGTAGCCAGAGTTAGGTTGCCTAGTGTCGGACTTCCTGACTCACTGTGTGTGGCTTTGGCCATTGAGGGACTTTGCTTAGCCCCTATTGTGGTTTTGGCTGATGTAGGCCTGGTTTGTGAGGTTTTGAGAAAATGGTTTGTGAAATGAATTTAAAAGAAAAGTAATTATAATTTGCTTTCCGCGGTTTTCGTGGGGTGCGTACTGGGTGACTTTTGTCACTCATACGTTTTTCCTCGTATTTTTGGTTTACAGGTGCAGACATGCAAATGGTTAGCGTAGTGCATATAGTATGGAGTCTCCTAGCTGCACACATAGGTTCTTGGTAGTTAGATATTTACTATTTGGCTTTAATTTTCCCGTAATTTAATTTGTTTTAAATTATTGTGGAAAATGAGGGGTGTTATACTTGCGAACAACAATAGTGAATCCGGGACGACCTGTTGATGGGCCACCGCCGCCGACGCTCTACTTGCTCTGCTTGCCACCTTCTACACAAAGCTACCAATTCGACTGGCTAGCTTTTAAAGATCGGCTTCTGGAGGAGGAGGATGAGAATCCCTTGTCGATGGAGATCCCACCTTCTTCTAGATTGACTCCTCGCCGACGCTGTCTTACTATTGGGGTAAAAGATCTGCAAGTACGCACCCCAGCTAAATCATCACCTCTCCCCCCTTCAAATCCCGATCTGCATCTTAGTCGATCGTCGGATAATACCTTTCTTTGGGGGCGGTTCTTTTCTTCCTGGATATTTTTTGGGAAGTTTTGTCTCTCATATTGCTTCGATCTCTGGTCGATTTTGTATGTTAATCTTGAAACTGGACTGTATGCTTTGTTTCCCTTTAAGTTTGGTAATCTTTCACTTTGTATGTTGAGTTATAATGTTTATAATGACATTTGCGGGGACATTTTTAGTTTTGCCGTTTAGATCTACTCAAATCTATGATTTTCTAAGTCTAGGACAAATTTATTGTCCTCTCCTAAGCACTCTGTTTGTGGAGCTGGTAATGATCTTAATGATCTACTTGGTGGAAAATCTGTACTTGGTGTTGATGTAAGGATCTTGAGGCTTCACTAGAGGGGGGTGAATAGTGATTTAGTGAATAATTAGTTAATTTTAGAGTTTGTTTATCAATTTACAATATTTCAAGTAATTTGACTATAACTAGGAAATTGATATTATGTTAAAGCATACAAAGAAAGGGGATGAGAGACAATGAATATGCACAAGTAGATTTATAGTGGTTCAGTCTCCCCAACTTAGTCCACTCCTCGAGAACCCCTCGAGAATTTCACTAACCTGATCTTGTTCTGGCCAAGATCGTGCCGTACACCCTTGACGAATCCTCGCCAAGCTCCGCAAGAAAACGCGACATCCTTCTCTTAATCCAGAGAAGAACCTTTACACTTGGATTTTACAACTCTTTTTCTACAATCTCCCAAACTCAATTTGGCTAAGTGGATAGATAAAAATGGAGCATTCTTGCCTTGGGAGTTTTTCTAATGAGATAGGAGTGGAATGCTTGGAAACTTGAGTAGCTTGAAACTCTATGTGAGTAGAAAGTATTCGTGCTTCATAGGTGAAGAATGGGGGCCTATTTATAGGAAAACATGGGTATAAGAATGTGTCTAACGTCCCTCTAACGTTCAACAACGGCTACTGGTTCGGTATGCCGAAATCAAAACGGTCGACCGAAATGTGCAACGGTCGAGCATTTCGGTATATCGAAAATAACTCGGTATGCCGAAAACCTCTGATTCGGTATGTCGGAGAATTTCGGTATGCCGTTCTGGGTTTCTTTTCTGATTTTTCTAATCTGCATATATTTCAGTATACCGAGGAAATTCGGTATGTCGAAAATGCCCTTAGTCCTATAATGAATGTTTTTCAATGAATGATTGTGTAACACTCCAGTGCTACACAACAGTATGAGAACTACCCAAGCTTCATTAAAAGCAATTAAGCAGCAATATAAAACAAATAAAACTAACTACCCAGACCTGTGTGCGGCAAACGTGGCTCGAACAGATGCATCAGACTAGAGCTGCTCCAACACCCTAGCACCTGAAACAAGGGAACAAGAAAGCACACGCGTGAGTGACAAGAATGTCACCCAATACGCGCTCCAAAACAACACTAAAAGCACAGAAACCTTGCCAGAAAGCATCACTTTCAAAAACCTTTATGTGCAATTCTCAAAAACTCGTAAAGCAATGCTTTTCAAACTTTTCTTTTCTTTTCTTTTCAAAACCCCATGCTCTTTTAAAGCCTTTATTCTCAACACTGGAGAAAATCAATCATTCCATTTAGTTTCCTAGCCCAAAACATCATTTAAAAACCATAGGCACAATCTGCCACAAAATCGGGTTAGAAACTAGTTCTCACACACACAAATCCACATTTCCATAACTGGTCGTATCACCCTGGCCACAGGCGATCGACCTGGCCTCAAGCAGCTGGTGTGGATTCCATGTCACCACATCCACACTGCAGTGCCGCGGTGAACCACCCCGTACTGGAGTTCAACCTCCCCAGCCGCAACCTCAAAATGTACCCTCACTGGTACAAGCACAGAGTACGTCCTAGGGACGCCATGGTGCCCGAGTAACTGGGGACTCTAACCCCAGCCTTGTACAGCACCGGCACTGAGGGTAGTCCAGGTCTCTTTCACCCCGGGGCTTGTAGTACCACCACAGTCTCGAGGCTCCTACCTCAGACCGCACACTCGGCAACCACACTCACCAAGGACACGTCCCCGACCTATCTTGAGGTCTCACTACCTCGTCGGCAAGTCTTGGTTCCCTTGTGGTTCCTACGAAT
>JAMKQA010015107.1:0-26842 GCA_024699735.1 Posidonia australis
ATTGCTTATATATGACTAATGTGCCTTTGATAAATGATTTTTATATTCAGTACTTGAGTATATCAGATTTTCTTAAGTGATTATTTTGTCAAATAATCAATAGACATTTGTTATCATCAAAATGTATTAAGGATTTTTCAACACATGGGGGTGCCTAACCCCTTCCCTATGCGTAACCAAAATCCTTACCCTTTCTTTGGCCTGCATTCGTCTTGCATTATCCATTAGGCACGGATCACACATGCATCTTTGCATCTTGTTTGCTTTCCGCCTTTTTGGTGTTTTTCTTGGTTTTCCTCGTCTTTCCATTAAAAGACTAGGTGGCGACTCCTTTCCTTATCCTTTTGTTTTCCCTTTGGTGTTTCCGAGTCTTGTCTCTTCCTCCGGATTCACCATTTTCTACATGATTGTATCAGACCTCCCAGTGTGTTTCCGCACACCGGAGTAAGGTTTGGTGAACCACGCCCAGGGGTTCCACCAGCATGGTCACACTAGCTGATGCGTCTCGTGTGATCCCAGTTTAGTCAGATGGGCTCCAGGAAGATCTGTCCTTTGTAGAAGATGCCGTCAAGATTGTTGACTGCAAGGATCAGGTGTTACAAAACACGGTGATTTTGCTGGTTTTGGTGCGATGGCGGCATCATGGAGCCGAGGAGGCCACGTGGGGACGTGAGGAAGCCATCCTAGCCTAGTATCCGTATCTTTTTCCCTAGTGATTTCAAGGGCAAAATCTTCTTTTAAGGGCAATTAGGATGTAACACCTGTAAAATTTATTTTGTAATTATTTACATTCATGAATTTTATTCTTGGACAGGTGTTACTATTCTAAGGGTCGTTGTGTAGTTTTGCGGTTTTAGGCTTGGGCCTCGTGGGCCGGCTTCTTTTCACGTATCCCTGTGCATGGTTGGCACTATGCATTGTGGAACTATGCGTGTGGGGCCCAGGTGTGAGGTCCTCATAGGGCCCACGTTCATAGGTCAGTGGTTGATGATGGTAGTTGGCCTCGTGGTTGTGGTGGGTGGTTGGGTGCGTGTGGTGGCTGGCGAGGCTGGTAGTTTAGGTAGTGTTGGTGTGTGCATGGCTGACTGGTTGCATGCACACGGCCATCTACTCCTTCTGCGTGGCTTTTAAGCCGAAAGCCTCTGCCTTGCACGACCCAAGCCTCCTCTTTTCCCTACACTTCTCTTCGTCCTGAGCACACCTCCTTCCTCTTATTCTCCCACTCATTCTCTCTCCCTCCACTCACCTCCCCTCTCCCTTGTCTCTCTTTTTCTCTCTTTATTTTTCTCTCACTCTCCCTCCCCTGTTTCTCTCCTCCCTGCGACCTCCGCTCTACTCGGTGTGCCTGAGGGTCGGAGATGATGTACGGAAGCTCATGGTGGTTTGTGGAGCTTGTGTGGAGTGCTCCCGTGGCCGTGGTTGCGTCGGAGTTCGCTGGAGTCTGTCGGAGATCGCCCGAGCTCATTTTCAGGTACGCACCTCCACCTCATCTAATAGAAATCATGTAAAATGGTAGAAATGCCTTGGAAGCATGTAATCTGGGCTAAATTTATTGTTTTAGAATTTTGAGAATTATTGTGGCATTTATGTAGGTGGTTGCGTTTTGGGTCGTTTTGACCCTTCTACCTTTGTGATTTTATATCTTGATGCATGGTGAATGGATTTTAGTTTTGTTTGTTGGGATTTGGAGTAGACTCAAGGGTCTACATCTTATGTTTTATGCAAGATTTTTTGTGTTTGTTCAACAGGTCCGATCGGAGGTCCTAGTTCGGGTGATTTCAGACTGTAGGTTTTTGGGCCGTTTTCTGGGATCGCAGAATTCAACATACTGAAGTGAAAATGGCATACCGAATTAGTGAATTTCGGTATACCAAATTCGTTCGATATACCGTTTTTCTGTCAGTTTGGTCCTCTAGTCGATTCGGCCTGTCGAATCACCCCGGTCGACCGATCCACTGGATTTCGGCATATCGGTGCTAGAACAACATGCCAAATCAATGGATTTCGGCACTGAACCTGTTTTCCAGCATGCCGAATCAGCGCCCAAATAAGATTGTAAAATGTGTTTTCCGAGGGCTTTCTGGATTGCTGTGTTTTGCCCCATTAAGGGGAATTGTAGGCCATCAATGGTGGTCTTCTGGGACCCTTGATGCGCCATTTTGCCAAGGTTTTGGAAGAATTTTCAAAGATATGAAAATAGTTTTGGAAAATTGATTTCAAGGAAATAGTAGACTTGTTTTTGAAAATGTTTTCCTGGTTTTCTGTGTGTGGGCTGAGACAGTGTGTGACTGTGTCGTCGAGACTAGGGAATGTGATGACATTCTCTAATGGTCTGGTATGACTCCCAAGTTGAGGTCAGGGGTCGAGATACCTAAGGCTAAGGTCGGGTCTTAGAGGTATGAGACTCCTTGACTGTCGTTTCAAGGGTAAGGTTGTGGTCCACGGGTTCAGGTGTCTTGTGGCATGATGGGGACGTATGATACTCTAGCTGTCACTATGAGCACTGAGGCTTGAGTGTCGTCGGTTGTGGAGGTATGACACTCCCTCCTGAGCACCATGTGTGGAGGACACCGTGAGGAGGCGTACCCTGTTGTGGCCAGTGCAAGCGGGATACGTGCCCCGTATGTGAGACAGGACAACCTTCCCAGGGAGGGGTTAGCTTTCGAGGATTCTCTAGAGAGGGAGAATCGTGGGACAGTGAATGGTCCTACATAAGTTGGTCGTCACCGTGGTAGTGCAAAATGCTGGGGTTGCTCCTCAATGGACTGTGTGTAGCCAGAGTTAGGTTGCCTGGGGCCGGGCTTCCCGACTCACTATGTGTGGTTTTGGCCATTGAGGGCCTTTGCTTGTGGCTTTGGGCTAGTAGAGCCCCGATTGTGGCTTTGGCAGGTGTGGGACCGTTTCGTGAGGTTTTGAGAAAATGGTTTTCAAAATGAATTTAAAAGGAAAAATTAATTACAGTTTTGTATTTCGTGGTTTTTCTTGGGGTGTGTACTGGGTGACTTTTGTCACTCATACATTTTTCCTCGTATTTTTGGTTTGCAGGTGCAGGCATGCAATGGGTTAGCATAGTGCATATAGTTTGGAGTCTCCTAGCGGCACACACAGGTTTCTAGTAGTTAGATATTTACTGTTTGGTTTTAATTTTCCTGTAATTTAATTTGTTTTAAATTATCGTGAAAAATGCGGGGTGTGACAGCTCACTTGTAGGGAATGATGTGCAGCTGAAAGCTCCTACTCCGGCACCAAAACTCGACTGCGTGAGTGACATCTAAGTCACCCAGTACGCGTCCCAAACACACACACAATAAAATCTAGCAAAAGCACTAAACATACAACTTTTAATTTATAAAACTTGGTTTACCTTTAAAAATCAAGTTTTAAAACATCATTTTCTTTTCCTTTGAAATCGTTTGGGAATCTGTTCCCACAACCATGTTCTTTCTCAAAACTCACTTTTCGTTTCTTTCTAAAACATTTGGAATTTGTTTGACAAACCACATTCTTTCTAAATCTCATTTCTCTGTTTGGTGCTTGGGATTTCTTCCCAAAACCAAAACCATTTCCAAAACACATATCTCGAGAAAACTATTTCCTCGACCAAGTCTAACCTAAAACACAATGCCTCATAGGGATCAAAACCAAAATCATAAATACTAGTTGGTAACTAGTTAAAACACAATTCTTATTCAATTCTAGGATTTTAGGACTATTCATAAGTCCAATCCTAGCCAAACTACATTTCATTCATTTCACAAAACCACACACTTTTCTTATTCATTTTCACTTTTCTTATTGATGTTAACTTGATCAGGGGTAACCAGGCACACAAGTAGTAGGTGAGGACATCATTTTCCCTACCTCTCTACACTGCAGCGGTGAAGTTCTTCATGCAGGAGGACATCACCTTGGCCAACCAACCTCAATTTCTTTTCTTATATGTATGGGGATACATCTTTATCTAACGTCCCATCAGTGACCCGAACAACTAGGTTCAATAACCTAGGCTCAGCCTACACCATCAATGACCCAGACACCTAGGTCTCATATTCCTAGGTTCAACCTACGCCGTCACGAGCTCGACGACCCAAACACCCAGGTCCACATACCCAGGCTCAGCCTAAACCATCTCAAGCTCGGCAACCACAGTCGTATCTAACAATTGGTTTCATTGGTTTCTCATACTCCTACTATATTGTCGACACCAACCCCCATGGTTCCTTAACACCTTACTTGTGTTTTATTTTCAAAACTCTTTAAGTTTTCTTTTTCAAATCAATTTTTCATTTCATTCTTTTTGTTGCAGGAACTTGTTCCAAGCAACACATGACCCTCTAATGGAGTCCCAGCTCAATTCATTTAAAACCATGCCTTAAAATCATAAATTGGGTCACATGCCCAAAAACCACACATTTAATCACTTTTATTCATTTTTTGGGTTTCAAACCCAAAACCATTCCCAAATTTACCTATTTAGGTTCACATATTCCTCCATGACGTTTACATGGAGAAAAAACCATTAACACATGCTCATTGTCTATTTAAAACCTTTTATTTTCATTTTATGTTCACATTTATATATATAAGGGCTGAAGTAAATTCGACAAACCGAAAATAAGGTTCGGTATACCGAAACTCCTTGTTTCAGTCGACCTTGTGATTTTGGCCTACCGAAACCAGGTATCCTGGCTTAATCTGATAGGAATTCTGTATGCCGAACTCAGTTTGGCATGCCGTATTGACCATGACCAGGGCACCTCCCTTGTTCGAGTCAACACATTCGTCGGAAATGGGAGCCTTTGATTGATCCCTCAAACAAGCATCATAAAATGCAAATAAATCATGGGGTGTAGACCCTTGAGTCTACTTCAAAATCCCTCAAACCATTCATCAATCCATTCACTATATTTCATACTAAAATCACAAAGAGGTGAAGCTCGTTTGCAACTATTGTAGCATGCATCCAAAGACTTGCATAAATCACCCAAATTTCATCCTAACCGCATGATACCTACATTTTCATGCTATCCAACACATTTCCATCCATTCTACTAATTTTCTATGATTTTACATGCATTTAACATGTTAAACGAAAGCTGTAGAAAAGAGGGGGTGAGGGGAAGAAGGGGGCTGCTTACCTCCTTCGATGAGCTTCCCCAACTCCGACGAGCCTCTCTTAGCCCTCGCGAAGCTTCCTCCACCGGTGAGATACCAACAGAGCTCACCACCAACTTGCACACTGCTCCACCTCTCCTTCCTTCTCTCCCGATTTTGCCTCCCTTTCGCTTGCCTCTGCCCCTCTTTATCTCCTCCTCCTCCATGTCATGCTGGCCTCCCATCGTGTTGGAGAGGATGGGGAGGCACGAGCTGCCATCTCGTGGTGGCATGGATCAGGGAAGGAGAAGAAGAAGACGAGGATGGTGTGGCTCGTGAGAGAGGCAGAGAGAGAGAGAGAGAGAGAGAAAAAGTAAAGGAAAAGAAGAAAAGGACAAGCACGCAAACCAAGGTGATTGTGCATCCTAAAATATTGCTAAAGAGCTTTACACAACTCCCCCTCAAAGAACAGATGTTGCAAGGACTCTTGTAGAGGCTCCACACAACAATTACATTTGGAGACTAAGGAAATATTATGATGTTAAATGTTGTTGTCCAGTGGGAGGCCATTCTAGCCCATACACCATAACAGAAGAGACACCTTGGTAGGAAGAGCCGAGGACCACATCCACCTAGCGAAACAAGATTTCCCATTAGATGAAGGTAGCCACAATAGTCTATCCTCCCCACCTTGGATGTCCACATGTAGATTATTCAAGGCTTCCCACATCTTCATAGCATTAGCACTACCATCACCCACATCATCCACAAAAAGATCATGATGATAAAAGACATCAATCACACGAAGACTCTTATTAGCCCAACTACGCACTTTTAGAACATCAACCAAGATCCCTTCAGACCACCACTTGTCCAACCAAAACAAACTATTACCTTTATCAATCAGCCATAAGGAGTTGGCTATAACCCAAGGCATTACATTGATGAGTTGTCTCCACCTAAAACTAGAGAAAGATCACAAGCAAGACTAGCCATCAGAAGAAATTTTGTATTTTGCAAAGCAAAACATACTCAACAGAGATTCTTGAAGCAACAATTTCCAACAACTATTGATGTTGAAAAAGAGGTGTATATCCTCCAATCTCCGAATAGCTAACCTCATCTCACAATAAGGCTTGGTGATGCTTTCCCAGTTTATCCAATGGACTTTCCTTTTCCCAATATTATACCCCCACAAGAAGTTGCATATAACCATTTCAATTTGCTTGAGAACACCAACAGGTACCCTTGTAACAGCCAGAATATGAATAGGAATGGATAACAATACATGCTTTATACGGATCAGTCTTCCACTCAAAGAAAGATCTCTATTTGTCAACCCAGTAATGTGCCCCATAATTCTTTCTAAAAGTTTATTATAAAAGGCTGCATAAATCCTCCTAGGGGCAATAGGAGCACCCAAATAAATAAGAGGCCAAGAACCCTTAGAAAAACTAGTGATATTAGAGACGAAATCATGAGAAGCGAGATCTTTGCACCAAAAATACGTGCATTTGTTACGTCCCATACATTGCCCGGAAGCTTGTTCATATAATGCAATGAAATCCATCAGCCTAGAAATAGTTTGGGATTAAGCTCTACAAAAGATAAGAGCATCATCTGCAAAAAATAAAAGGGAAGGTGCCATACCTCTACCAGAAGTATAAAAATAGTCACAATGACCATTAAGAAAGAGATCCTTTAACCCTCTGCTATAAACTTCCTGAGGCAATATAAACAAAGATGGTGACAATGGATCTCCCTGCTTGAAACCCATGGAAGATTTGAAAAAACCACTTTGCTGACCATTAATAATAGGAGAAAACCAGTTATTACGCAAAGTCCATTTAATAATTTCTATGAATTTGATAGGGAATCCAAACTTCTGTCGCATAGCAAAAAGAAAAGGCCACTCCAATCTATCATAGGCTTTAAGCATGTCAAGCTTAAGAACAATGTTTCCTCCTCTACATTTCTTACCCAGATCTGTACTCACTTTCTGAGCCAATTGAATGTGATCAAAGATATCCCTTCCCTTCACAAAACCAACCTGTTCTTGACTGATTAAACTAGGCAAGAACGAAATAAGCCTATTTTTCATAATTTTAGAAAATACCTTGGAGATTATATTGCCACGTCTGAATTGAGCAAAGCTAGCCAAGTGATCCACCTTAAGAATCAAACAAATAAGTGAAGTTGAGATACTACGATGCATTTTACCTCCCATGAAGAAATACTTTACCATGTCCACCAAATTATTTTCAATAATATCCCATGCCGCCATACAGAAGAACAAGGACATCCCATCAAGACCTGCAGTAGCATGATGTGGCATGAAATGCAAAGTGGAAAAAATCTCTTCCTTATCAGGAATAGCAATAAGTCAGGTAGAATCTTTAGGAGAGATAATAGTAGGAATCACGTCAAGAAGTTTACCCATATCACCATTTCCCTCGGACATGAATAATTTTTGAAGAAAAGAGTTAGCCTCCTCCTGAATCTCTTTCGTGTCATGAAGCCAACATCCTTCATAGTTTTTAATAGCATGATTATAACATCCCTATCTTCTATTCTTTACAGCATTATGAAAAAAGGAAGTATTCTCATCACCTTCCTTAAGCTAGGAAACTCAAGCTTTCTAAGGCCAGAATAATTCTTCTTGCCTTAAAGACTCCTAAAGCCTTAGATTAGCATCAACCAATTGTTGCAAGGAAGCATCCAAATAATCATTATCCACCCTATCTTGGGCCACACGAACATCCTCCTATGTGTGCTTCACCTTTAGGAAGATATCCCTAAAAGATGATCTACTCCACTCCCTCAATGTCTCCCTCAGTTTCTTCATCTTAAGGAACCAGCGAAAAGAAAGATCCCCACCATCATCCACACTTTGAGCCCAAGAAGATTGAATCACATCCAAGTAGGATTTATCCTCAAGCCAAACATCTAGGAATTTAAATGGCCTAGGCCCAATATCATTGCCCTAGTAAAGATTAACGAGAAGAGGATCATGATCTGAGGATACACGGGGAAGATGACGCACCTTAGCATTGATGTCACCATCCCTAGTACTCAAAAGACACCTATCCAATCGAGCAAGGATGCGATCCCACCTCGTTGATTGTTGCACCACGTGAAACTAGGTCCAACAAATCCCACGTCTTGAAGCATACAGTTATCAAAACAATCCTTGAAATCCTCCATATGAGCAAACCTAGGGCATCTCCTGCCCTTCTTCTCTAAGGGACTTAATATAGTATTGAAGTCACCCATAACACACCATGGTGTAATATTATCCACAGATTGGAGGTAATACAGATGGTCCCACAAATGATGCCTTTCCTGAGCACAACAACTAGCATAAACAAAGGTAAGATTAATCTTCGAAGAAAGCCTAGTATCAACCACAGAACCAATAAGGCCTGATCGAAAGAAGATATAAGCACCATCTGAAAGCCATCCTTACACAAAATCCATATCTTAGAGGATCCCTCAGCATTACAAAGAAAATGTGCAAATCCCATAGAAAACATAATATCATTTCCCCTATCTGAATGAATAAATGGTTCCAAAATAGCTACTAAGGAAGTATGAAAAGTGTTAACCAAGTGACGTAACCTTCTCAAAGTAGGACAATTTCCAACTCCTCTAGCAGTCCATACAATTATCTTCATGAGTAAGAATAGAGAAAGAATTTGATAGAGAGCTAGATCTAGTCTTACTTTGGTGATGGGACCCAACCTCTCACATGATTTATTCTTAGGATCGTCCTTGCTAGAGTCACTAGCATATCCACATTCAATATCACTTTGAGGTCTCTCTCTGCCCCTACGCTTGTCCACCAAAGAAGATAGAAAAGCTTCTCCCTCAGCCCTGCCATTAGCATTACGTGGAGACTCTAAGGCCTGAACAAGATTCATTCCATGATCATCACCAACTGAAGAGGTGAGCATGCCAACACTCTGCATGGTTTCATCCCTCTGCCCATGGCACTAAACCTTCTCAAGAAGATTTCACTCAACCACATCACTCTCACCGCATCACACGTAACCAACCCAACTGCAACAGAAGAACTGCCCTCTAGTAACTCGATTTCAAGCTCTGGTGCCTCATTCTCAGCGAATACCCAAACCAACATTTCTCTGACCTTTGGATCTTTATCCCACAAGAAGTCCTCTCTTTGGAACAACAAGATCTTCACGCAATTTTTTGAATATCTGGGACACTGGAACATCCTCGGAGATGGGAGAGGAGAATACCTCCTACAAGGAAAAGGTCCCCCCTTGGGCTTCCAAACTTTGCGAGGTTTAGTTGCAAGCGATCCTTGTCCATTACTGCCATCTGAGACCTGCTTCTTTTGAACACTAGCACTACCTTTCGACGCTAGAGCCACCTTCCTAGTCTCATGGTTTCTCATGCTAGCCGACTTGATATGACCACTCTTATAACACTAGAAGCAGAAGTCCAGCCGATTCTCCAAGATCATAGGTTAGAAATCACCTCTGTTCTCTGTCCTCATATAAATTTTGTTAGGATATTCCTTCGTGAGGTTAAGCTCTACATAGAAACGAGCACATAATGTTATGGATTTGGAGGAAGTGGCTGATGCAATAGATAGTAGACGACCAAATTCTCACGCCACCAACCAAATGAACCCAGGCTTGAAGAAGCATTAAGGCAAGGCAAGCAAAGAAACCCACACTGGTGCCACCTCGCTTTCCATACTAGGTCTAAACCAAGGGGACCAACAAAAGATCTTCAAAGCTTGTCCCATCATCACCCACTTCTCCCGAGTGTAAACTTTCATTAAATCTCCCTCTGTATTGAAGTCCACAAGCACATGCCAATGATCTAAAACGGACAGTCAAGCACCTCCATGAATGCCCCAGTTGCAGAGACCCCGTTGAATATCAATCAAAGGAAGATGAAGAGCAAAGAACTTGAAAATCAATGTTATCTTATACGGAGTAGAAAGCCTGGCTACCTCAACAGAAGACAAAATCACTGTTGGATAACCATTCTTTGTTGAGAGCTCATGGAAAGGAATATTGTCCTTTGCTGCATGATTAACCACTACATCTGCAAAAGATTTCCCTAAGCTATCTCCATTTCTTGACTGTGAAAGCAGAGAATCCATATCGACGCTAAACCAGCCAAACTAGTAGACTACCTACAAGCAAGGAGGCTACAAAAAAAATAGGTCCACACCGAGATTTCTTGCCCCACTAGAACCCTAGCCAAAGTTTCCAACACCACCTCCATCCATAAACCCTATGATAAGATTGGCGTTCCTCGAAGAAAGAAGGATGAAGGCAAGCTAAACCACATCGGAACCCAAATCGGGAAACACCGACTACACCACTGCAAGAACCCACAAGCACCAGAGAACTCGAGCTGAAAGAGAAATGACAATATTTTCGACGAAACCCTAACTGAGAGTCTCCAAGAAAGGAAACACCACTAGAAGGAAACCAAGATCCAAGAAACCCAAGAGCACCGTTGACCTCTATACCAAGAAAACGCAAGAAAACTCCTAGAAATCACAATGGAGAAGAAGACCAAATTTGCAAAACTCAATCTGATAATATTTATAAATATCCCATATATTATATTAAAGCCTAGGATAACAAATTATCTAGAGAGAGAAGTCGAGGATGTCAAGCGCCTACTGAGATGGAGCCATAACACCTCATTGTCTGTTTGAGAGGAGACGGGATATGTCGCCCACTTACCTAGCAGCTTAACATGTCTCTGTAACCATGCAGGCGATAACCTCAGGCATGGCGCAAAAGGCCAAATGCGCAAGGGCCAGCAAAGTCACGGCAGAAAAGCAATAAAAACATTGATAAAATGTGGGAGTCGCCACCTAATCTACTTAAAACGGGAGACAAGGAAAATCGTTCAAACAATGAAACTATGAAACTATGCATGATAACAAGCCAATGGAAGAAAATGTCACTATGAACCAAAAATTCGGTAAGGATCCCTATTGCACACGGGGAAGGTATTAGGCACCCACGTGCACCCGAAAAATTGGTCTTTCATGAGTTTTTCGTTCACTTAAATGGCAATATCAGCTTTATAGCCTATTCCTATCCACCCCAGGATTGGTATGCAATGCAAGTTGTGCCTTATGCTAAACATGGGTAGAGGGATTGTAGGATGTGTCCTAATGCTCTGAAAAGTCACTCAAGTTGTGGATCAAACATCAGTGCAAAGATATTACACTGATATAACCATGGATCCAGTAACATCAAGTGGCTAATGTCCTTGCTTTGCTACATGCAAAACCTAGGCTATCTTACATTGATGAGTATGAAATCGTGCATGTGTTATCTTGATATATCCAGGAGAACACACAATAGAAATCAGAGTAAAAAGAAATCGAGAACCATCTTAAACAACATGCCAAAAAACCACTGTTGGTGCACTGAAGCATGTAGGTGCGCTAAACAAGTGCACTAGGATGGTGCTCCTGTTTGGTGCACCAGTTTAATGCTCTAAGTAGATGTGCTACTAATGTGTGCTACTGATATATGCCATTGACTGGCTGGTGCATCTGGCCTATATGAAATCTTATAAATGTGCTTAAAACCATCTAAAATCTCATCCTAGATATCTAGAAAAAAAAACCTAAACACATATAGGTTCATCTCTCTTCCATAAAGCCATAACAGGAGTGGCAATCCATGACACCATGACATGGGTCTTGTGCTCAAGGGCAAGAAGCCTCACACAAGACCACATATTCCTATTTTGATAAAAACCATAGAGCTACAACTAATGCACAAAACCAGAACCAAAAGATATGAAAGAGGGACAACATGGATGCAAGCAACAAAAGGGGAATGAACCCATTAAATCAGTCCTATTGCATCTAAAATATGAATAAAACATGAATCCACCAAATATTGCATATCTCTGAGACTCAATAAAAAAGAGAACAAAGGCAAGCATATATACCATCCAACATATGATTTATCAAGATGAATACAAGAACAATATGTGATAGGTATAGTTACATCAAAATCATGATCCATAAGAATATCATGCACTATAAACATGATCCAACAAGTATAAAACTCAACATATTAATTATGTAATATTTCCCTAAAGTGATCCAATATTCATGAAAAGAAAGGTTGAATGCTTACCTATTGGTGTGCTCTTGTACTCTTCCACAAATGGCTTGAGATGACCTGGATGGCTGAAGAAAATAGAGATCTCCCTCCTCCCAAATGGCCTCCAAGTGATGCAAAAGAATAAGATATGTGGGAGGTATAGGCGAGGGGGCTTTTCCCTATACTAGGTGGGTGATTCCTTGCTCAAAGGTGGGGGTTTCTGGCTCTGGACAAAAGCTAGGTTGTGGGTGTTTGTGCTAAGGTGCAAAGGCTCTTCCTCTTTCTCTTTTTCCATCCCCTTTTTCCAATGACTACCAAGGGTTTATATAGGGAGAGCTTGGATGTTCTAAAGACTCAAGAAACCAAGAGACCCCCCAAGACCAAGAGAACCATCGTTATGCTGATAATGGTCGAAAGTTATACCAAATTATGGGTATAATGGTTGGAGTTTCATTAGGCAAATGAACATCCAGTGACTTGGGAATCGAGCTGGTGCACCACCTATGTGTGCCAATCTAGTGCGCTAGTGAGGTGCTCCTGGTATGTGTGGCATATTGGTGCGCCAGCTATGTGCTTTACTTAAGTGTGCTTATTTAGTGCTCCAATAAGATGTGTCATACTAGTGTGCTACCTAAATGTACCGAAAAAAGTGTGCCATTCATCTATGCTAGTTAAATGTGCTAAGTAGGATGTTGGATTTACTTTTGGAGCCTAACCTATGGCTCTAGGTTAGTTTGATGCACTTGGAGGATTTTGGTTTTTTGGGAAAGCAAGATCAGAATTCATCGCCACAGGATCCATCAACAAGTCGCCTCAAAAATCGAGGTGTCTACAGATGCCCCTCCCTGAGCAAGGTCGAGGGGCGGAGGGAACCGAGACCGATGCTCAGGGTTGACAAGATACCCCTATTTTGAGGATGCGGGAGTTGATGTTTGCTATAAGCATTAAGTCACTTATCCGATGGATTCACCGAAAGTCATGACTTGTTGCCGCATGTAAATGCAAAAGTACACCTTACGTGCATGTGAATGCCAAGTCAAATGCTGAAAATGCGATGCCAATGCAATGATAAGCTAAAATACAAATGCAAAAGCTAATGCTGATGCTAATGTTGCACACAAGAATAGATGTTGAAAGTAGATGCAATGCTGATGTTAATGCTGAAGTGATGTTGCAAAAACTAAAGAAATCCTGCGCATAAGGGGAACCACTAGCAAGGACATGATAAGTTGTCAGACTCACAACCAAATTATTAAGGTTATCAACCTAAGGAGGCTGGATATGACAAGTCAGCCAAGTCTTGTCAACCTGGATGCCAGACAACTTGACGGTTGTCAACTGAGTAGTAGGGGGTACCAGTTCAAAGAAAAGGGGCATGACAAAACATATGATTTGTCAAGCAAGCAAGGAGGCCCTGTCCCTATGGACTTGGGGTGAGCAAAGGGATTTCACGCTCTCGAAGATCCAAGAGAGAAAAGGATAGGATATGACTTCGACCACTCAATCATAGGTCGACTTTGACCGTCTGATCAAAGCCAAGTGAAAGGATTTCGTGCCGGCAAAAATCCAAGAAAAGGGGATGACCTCGACCGCAAGGTCAAAGGTCGACTTTGACCTTCCAATCAAAGTCAAGCGAAAGGATTTTGCACCCACGAAAATCCAACAAAAGGATATGACCATGACTGCCCAACCAAAGGTTAACTTTGACTACTCAGTCAAAGTCAAGCAAAAGGATTTTGCACCTACGAAAATCTAGGAAAAAGGGATGACCGCGACTGCCCGGTCAAAGGTCGACGTTGACCACCTGGTCAAAGTTAAGCGAAAGGATTTCGCGCTTGCGTAAATCTAGGAAAAAGGATACGACCTTGACTGCTCAACCAAAGGTCGACTTTGACCGCTAGTCAAAGTCAAGCAAAAGGATTTCGCACCACGAAAATCAAAGAAAAAAAGGACAGAATAGCAGGATCTCATCCGTCTGAAATGAGAATCCGAAAAGAAAAGTAATAATCCTTGGATTATCCCCCAAGAAGGAAGTAAGCTCTAGTTGCGTTCTAGGGGGAAAAAGGGTAATTATGCTCATTACTGGCTCTACGGCATGGAAACCTGTATTCTTGTTGAAATGCGTGTGAAATATTCTCTGAAAGAACCTGTATTCTTATTTGCAATTTTCCAAAACTTGAGGGCCTTTATTGCAAATTAACTTGGTACGACAAATTTCTGATAGTTGCATTGCTATTACGCTAGATATTTGGAATTCTACTCAGTACTTGCAAATTTCTATTCAAATATTATTTGTCGCACCCTTTGTGGCCTATTCTGCAAATTTCACGATGTTAAGGGGTTTTCTGCAAATTACCCCATATAGTGGATTTTTTAAGACAGTGTGTTTATTTTCTTGACACTTTGCAATTTTCCTTTCATATGCAAGCTACAGAGTGCTGGGGATCAAAACACAATTTTCATGGCCATTTTGCATTTTAAACCTTGGAAATTAAACTATTTGCACTATTGGTACACGACGGGGCCTACTAGGTAACTGCCATATTTTTCAAGTCATATGCTGCATTTCATCTTACTACTTGACACTGCAAATAGGATTATGCTTCATGATTTCATTCCTTTTCTCCTTATTTTCTCCTTTCTTTCTTTATATTTCCTTACACATACTTAATTCATTTATTTCCTTTCATCATTTACTTACCTTATTCATTTCTCTCCTCATCCCACTCGTCATTTTTTCGTCCTCTTCTTTATTTCCTCCCCACCCAAACAAGGCGAAACCCCCATCTTCTCCTCCTTCTCATCTCCTCTCTTTCTCCCCTCGTGGCCATCTTCCTCTCCCCTCATCCTCAACGTGGTGCGCCAGCTAGGTGTTCAAACCTGGTGCGGCGGCTAGGCGCGTAGGCCAGGTGCGGCAGTGGTAACTCGGCATCGGTGGTAGCAGTGATGGATCAAACTCTCCTGGACTGGCTGGAGAGAGGCTCGCCGGTGGAGGTGCTCTCTTCTCCCTTGATCTCCCATTTCTTTGCTTGCTTGCCTTTTTTTTTAATGGCCGACAGGTTGGTGGGTTCGGCAGGTGGTCATTACGAGGGTGGTTGGCCAACAGTGAGGGGGTCGTATGGGCAGTGGAAGTTGGTCCAGCAAGTGGCTGGGCATGAGGTGGTGGAGGGTTGCGGTGACGGGTTCAGGCTATTGGCGGGTGGTTCAAGCCGTGGAGGTGGATCGGGCTCCGACGGGTTGTGGTTGTGGCTTGGCGGTGGAGATGACTCTGGCGGGTCTGAGAGCTGGCCGTGGAGGTGGAGTCGCTAGTGGTTGAGTGGTGGTCTGAGGTGGTGGAGCGGGTCATGGGTGGTGTGCACGAGGTGGTCTCACTAGCAGGCTGTTGGGACGTTGGGCTGTGGTCGAAGGTGGAGTGGGTTACGAGGAGGTGGCTCGAATTTTGGGTACTCCGGTGGGTTGGGTACTTAGGTGGGTTGTTGGGATAGCCGGCCGTGAGGTGGTGGCCGGTTGGCAATGGGGTGGCCGATGGTTGGGTGGTTTTGTTGCATACCAAGAAGATAAATTTTGTAAAAATGATCTTTATTTACTATAGATCCATGAACCATTTTTTATATTATAATGCCATTTATGCCATTCTCTTGCCATGATTGAAGCAATCCCTCCTTGTCACTGTTATGTATGAATCTATTTTTATCAAATCATGCTTAAGCAAAAAAAACTAAGTAATGAATGCCCATGTTTTCATGTAATGACGATGGGGATGCCTCACTCTAATAACAATAATGTTCAATGACAACAATGGTCGTAAACCCCACATTTTCACGTAACTAGATGCTTTCCTTTAGTAATGGACCTCCTTCTGCAATACTGAGTTGTGTTTGCATGCTTGCTTTATTTGCATTTCTGTAAGAATATGACAATGTGCTTTGCTTTATATGTATGCTACGCTCTTTCTGTTCTGCCATTGACTGTAAATTTTATGAGCGTATCCAATAGAAAATACTCGTAGTGCCATGCACTACTTCGAGATTCGTGCTTTGCTATGCCGAAATGTACTGCATTTCCTTTGTTTTACTTTGCTGCTCAAAACCAGGCTTGTGACCTTTGTCTACTTGTAGGACGACCCGATCCCCGTGGGGGAAAGCTCACAACTTCCCTGAGGTAGACCTTATAGTTCTCGCCCAGGCCGATGAGGTAGTTCCTCGAGGTCTCAGGCCTCTAGTAGCTCAGCATCTGCCAACTCCATTGAGGTAAGCTCGTTTGGAATAACTTGTGCTTGTGAAATAGATTTGACATTCCAATTAGCAACTGTACTTTCATGAGTTTGGCAACTTCAAGGGGCTATTACTCAGCAACGATCATATCTGTGAGAGCCCAGATTTTGAGATAATTAACTTCGCCCTTCCATTAGCATGTCTTGGCTTTATCATTACTGCTTCTCTAATACTGCGTCTATTTTGTCAATGTTATTTCAGGTTAGGGACGCAAACCAAGTAATACGGTGTCATTGGGCCCCTATGTTGGACCAGTTCCGCCGCTTGCCCGAGTTTTTGCTCCACCTGTCTCCTTTTGGTGGTTTGCTTTGCATTCTTGCCATCCACAAGCATTACAACTTTTTCCGAGCCCTAGTGGAGAGATGGAGGTTCGAGACACACACTTTCTATTTTCCATTTGGGGAGCTAACGATACTACCTGATTAGTGGGCCCTACTGACAGGTCTTCCATTCGATGATGAGCTAATCATTGGGGAGACCACTCACGGGATGCATCTGGCTCCTGCGCACCTCGGCCACGTTCCTTCAAAGCCACCTCAGGGAAAGCATATAATCACTGTGGGTTGGCTTCAGGAGTGGGATTAGTTCTAGCCCAACCTAGAGTCAGGTAGTGATGAGGTTGATTACGTACTCTAACACTTCCTACTGGATCTGCTTGCCATGATCTTCTGTTATTCCTCTGCCTACTGCATCCATGCTGATTGGCTGGCGTATCTGACTAACTTGGAGTACTAGGACCACTATGACTGGGTTGGGGCTAGCAACATTTGGTTGATCTGTGGGTTAGAAATGTAACTAGGCTAGGTCGTCGGTCTCATGTGGGACTGTACCCCTTGCTCACTGTAAGTACTAGTGCAAATTTATTTCCTTTTTGCAAAGTTTTTGATAATAGCTGATAACTAACTTTCCTCATGTTTGCTCTTTCTAGTACTGGGGTATGGAGCATATCACGAGGGGGCATTGCTTTGGTCACCTCCGGGACGAGCTTCTTCCCTTGCCTCATCTGTGGGTCTAGCCCAATCATCGTGCCACTGCTGGGGTATATAGTTATGAGTCCTACCGATATCTTCTGGATTTGGTAGAGCTCGAGGATGTAAGTTTTATGACATGAATTTCATTTCTGCATATCAGCATCCGCCTGCACTACTTATGATTGTTATTTTTGCAATCAGGTACACCTACGCCCACTGTTGAGACACGATGGGTTTAACTAGGCACCTTTGAACTCCAGTCGCGTTCTTAGAGACAACTAGGTGAAATTTTATTGTATGAAGAAGTCGGCCTACTTCCTCCAGGGGGAGTGAGGCATCAGTTCTTCAACGAATTCTGCATCCCCGTTCCTCCTCCTTCGGACATGGATCTCTCGGTCCCGTCTCGTGCTGCCGCTAGGAGTCGTCACGCAGCAAGCATGGCTTCTTAAGAGAGGTACGTTCTCCATAAAAGTCAACTACACCGACTACTTAGCATGGTATAGGCGTGTTGGGAAGCCCTATCTTTTTGACGAGGCCGTATGTGATAGCCAGTGCAGCATGTGGTATGCTTCCAACTGGGCTAAGGTAAATGCTATTTACTTTCAACTTAAATAAATTTGCTCCACATAAAGAGTTTGATCTAACCAAAGTTTTGTTTTACTTCCATCGGGCTTCGAGGAGCAATTTGCCTCCTTTTATGAGGACATCAAGCAGAAACAGGTGTGTCGGCCTTTATTTTTGCTTATATATTTCATTTTGTTTATGCCATAAGTTCACTTGACAATTTTGCAAATTCATGCAGGAACTGTGGTGGCGAAACATCATACAGGTACAGCTTTCCGACCTTCCTTTAATAGCATATACTTTGGCATTATTGCAAATCTGACATGATTTTGGTAATTTTTTAGCAAGACTACCAAGCCAACGAGGTGAATGTGGCCACTAGTGGGGAATTCACCTTGGAAGTGTCTAAGGAGGACCACTTTGACACCGAAGTTTCATAGAAGGTCCTAAGCTCTACTGCCATCTCTCAATCTACCGCTGTTGCTCAATATTCATGCCAAATAACTCAAAAGGGGGCCCAACTCATGGCTAAGAGTGCCCAAGAGAGATCTTCTGACGAGGAGGAGTCCAACGAGGAGTAGTAGATTCCTTTGTTTCAGCTTAGACTTCTTTTGTCCCTACTTGTGTATGAATGCTACGACTTGTACATTGCTTGTATGTGAACAATGTAGTTTGTGCTTCAATTGTGTATGAATGCAAGTCTGTTTTGGAATGCAAACCTCCTCTTGGGTATCTATTTGCGTGTGTAGAATGTATGCTTCTTTGTAGGTCTTAAAGAACTACGTTGGTTTAGACGAGCTTGATTTTTTAGAGAAGGTTCTGTTCGTAATCTGTATGGTGGTGCGCCTGCTCTGTGCGTGAGCTTTGTGCACCTAATTGGTGCACCAAGAATATGTGCCAGCTTGGTGCACTCTGTTAAGAACGCTAGCTTGCTTTCCTTTTCTGTTGCATCTCCTCTTTCTTTTCTATATTATTTTGTATTCCCCAATGAAATCCACCACCTCTCCTACTGCAAACACCATTTTCAAGCCCTCAAACATCCTTTAGGCTTCGTTTTTGCCCTCCCAATGTTGGTTACACTCTTTCTTGGCTTGCAATGGTATGTGATCTTGCGCATTTCCTTTGATGTGACAAAGGAAGAAAATCCTCTTTGAGAGGGTTATTTATATTTACACAGATTCACATACTGCTCTTTCCATTTGATTTTTGTTACTCATATTCATTCATATCTTGCAAAGGAAAAAGACTCCATGTATTGATTTTCATCATGCCTCAGTTTCTTGCAATGGGAAGAAGCTATATGCTTTGATTTCTATCATTTTTCAAATTTGCTGCATATTTTCTCATATTTTACAAAATGAGAGTACTAGATGTTCTATTTTTACATCAGTTTTCAGATTTGTGAACTTATTTGATCCTCTCCACCTTGAGAAATCATTTGGCCATATGACTTTCTATTTTGCCCAAACTTGATTTTTACATTATTCCTGCTATGTTTTGATCTAACA
The DNA here is from genome assembly GCA_024699735.1 of Posidonia australis. Lineage (NCBI taxonomy): Eukaryota > Viridiplantae > Streptophyta > Magnoliopsida > Alismatales > Posidoniaceae > Posidonia > Posidonia australis. Next base: position 19,533 of record JAMKQA010015107.1, read on the forward strand.
TCTATCTTCATAATTTCCATGTAGGGGTATTCGACCATGGTGACACCAAAACATTGCTCCAATGTTTTGCAAACCTGGATTGGTGCATTAACTATTGAGGATCATGAGCAACTGCGGGTTTTGGGCAAATCCCCTTCGTTGTTGAACATTGCCAAGGTGGAGGTGAGTTAGCACTTGTTATGTGCTGCGGCTAGATTTTGGAAACCTGCTTTCCATGTATTCCGCTTTGGGCAGACGAAACTTACTCTTAGCTTAGAGGAGGTCCGACAGATCTGTAGCCTATCACCATACATGGCACCACCCGTTTTCACGCATTGTGACAGTTATTCTTTTGTTCTAAGCCAGCTGATGGGCTTATCCCGAAGTGCTTGCAAGAAAAGCCTCATCTGCACGGACGAGTCGACTCTGATGCTGCGCCTAGATTATTTCGAAAAGATTGCCAATAACCGAGCATCAATGGGTAGCTTATGGCTTCATGGCTTTGTAGTGTGCTTCCTTGGAGAGCTCATCTTCAGTCACAACCGGATGACAGTTGCCATTGATGTCGCAGAGGTTGCATTAGCCATGATTACCCATTAAATCGATCTTGCCCCCATTCTTCTGGTAAAGACATATGTTGGCTTGGATAGGGCATTGAAGTGTTCTCGGCATTTCCATGGTTGCAGCACCTTGGTGCATGTAAGTTAACATTGTTATTTTAATGAGTTACTATGCTTATCTAACTGTGTCTTGCTTCTTTTTTGACAGACTTGGCTTGCTGCTCATATGGGGGTGGAAGTTCTGCGCCCTCAACATTCCATCTTCGAATCCTACAGCCGCACCAATCATTCATGCACCCTTCCTGGCATCTACAAACTATTTGAGAGACTGCGGAATCCTATCGATAATACTGTAGTCTGGTGCATTTTGTTCACAGCTACGAGGCCCTTCACTGTCTTCTTTAACAATAGCGACATGCGATTGGTTACCCTTCTAGGGCTCATAGGAGGTGTGGAATACCATCCTGCCCGTGTTCTACACCAATTCGGCTTTCGTCAAGATTTGATTGAGCAAAGCCCCATGCCTGACTGCTACGAAGGATACACATTCGGTTCTAATGCGACAACCTATGAGTTAGCTCGCTTGATGTGCGGTGGCATTCAATCTTCTGGTCTTGCCATTACTGAAGGTTTGGGTTACACGGTGGAATACGAGGCCGAAATTCAAGGAACTTGGCCTATAAGTGAAATTCCTCCTAGTGGCACTTCATTTGTAGGAGTTGGCAGCTAAAAAAGAGCATGAATCAACTGATTACAACCTAAGGGTCCACTGCTATGATTTTTCCTTGTAGTTTATATTAACTGATCAATTTTTGTATAACTACAATAAAGGGACAGATTTTCTTTGCAATGTATCAATCATGAACTTGATTTGGTCTATCTTAGCATTGAATTCAATCTATGCTCTCCATAATAAGTAGTTTATATCAGCCCACATGCTCTTGACAACAGCACTGTCCCAATGATCTTCTTGACTTAGAAAAGCAGCTAGCATGCCCCACGCCAAAGACCTATTTCCAACCAAAAGACAGATAACATGTCCTTAGTTGAAAATCCCTTTCTACCAATATTCCAGCCCAAAAGGAAGCTAGCATGCCCCTGGTTGGAACAACGGCAAGCGCCTTGCAAAGTGATGCAAAATGCAAAAGTGGTGCAATCGAAAATGTTGAATGCCAAATAATTTATGCAAGACTTATAAGATGGAAGCAAGATTTATGCATAGTTTATAGAAGATATTAGTGCCAACAGCACCGAGGAAGCCTTTATTACCTACTACAAGGAACTAAAATGTCCTCAACTCACGTACCCTACCTGGATCCCTAGGTTTATTGGTGGCTATCACTCGATCACATAGACTTTTGGGATAAAATGGGCTCCGTGCCAAACTCCTAAGGCCCTATACTTTCTCTTTTCCATAATTTATTTTTCTTTTACTCCCTCAAAGGCATGCTGACTTACACTATCCCTACTTGATGGTAATGAACACCTAGGCTAGGAGGTGGCTCTCTTCTTTCCAATTTTAACTTAAAGGATGGCTAGTCCCTTCGTAAATGTGGGCTTAGTAGGTGTATGCTTCAACTCCTCTCCAAGATGAGTTATAGGGATAGAGTTGTCCCCCATGCTTCTCTCATTGGAGCTAACTTCTATCTTCATCTTTTATCTTCTCATTTCTTTTGTGCTCCGATGTCTATGTTTTTTTTTTTCTTGCTTGCACTCTCACTCTCATCCTAACATTTTGTCACCCTCTTGAAGTATAGGACCCTTGGGAATTTGTACACTTTGTCCAATTCCCTGAGGTTAGTTACTCCCTTACTTCCTAGGTCATATAGGTAGTAACCTATGAAGAGGATCAAAACTCTTCCTAAGTAGGCTGGCTTTCCGATTTTCTTCATCGGGCAACGACTGTGCTAGTGTTTCCTATTATGCTTACAATGCAAAAGAAAAGAATGTACAATGCATATGATTGACGAACACAGATTACAAGCCCTGCACCATGCCCAGTTCAAAATTCTTAGTGATGGGATTTCCACTTCGAAGGGGAGGATTGCTTCCATGCAATAGAAAAGCGAATAGGGCGTTTCTCCTGTTGATGTTCGGACTGATGTCCTGTAAGCCCATGGTGCATAGGGGGCTTCTTATGCCAGCCCTTGTGAGTCTCAACCTTCTTTTTCAAAATCTTGATCAAGTTTTTATTAGCTTATTCGACGACACCATTCTTTTGCGGTCAATAAGGAGAGGATCTATGGCGTTTGATTTTGTAACTCTGAAGGTAGTCCTCAACTCTCCTTGTTATAAAGTTCGTTCCATTATTTGATATGATTGCATGTAGAACTCCATATATTGCAATGATATTATTCTTAATGAACTTTTTTGTTGCTGTCTCTGTAACTGTTTTATATGATGCTGCCTCATCCCACTTTGTAAAGTAATTGATGGCCATGAGCATATACCGATGCCTATTAGATGCGGTTGGATGTATGGCCCCAATAACATCAATTCTCCAAGTGGAAAAAGGCCAAGGTGACGACATGCTATGCAGCTGTTGCAAGGGAGCATGTATGAAGTTGCCATGTACTTGGCTAATGTGGCATTTCTGCACAAATCAGCAACAATCCATTTCCATAGTAGACCAAATATAACCCTGCAACATAATCTTCTTAGCCAAGAGCACTCCATTCATGTGTGGACCACATGTGCCTGCATGAACCATTAACATCAATATATCTGCCTCTTTCTTGTCTACGCATCTAAGAAGCATTTGGTTATAGGATCTTCTGTATAGATGCGCTGCTCCTAGTACATATTTAGATGCCAATCGTATCAAAGTCTTCTTATCTGTTGCGGAGATGCCAGATGGGAAGTCATCAAACTCCAGGAAAACTTTGATATCATGATACCAGGGCAATTCGGCTGTCAGTTCTGCTTCTTGGACGTGCATGCAATGTGCAGGCCACTCTACGCATGTCACCAAGATATCAGCTACCTGGGCCTCTGGTAGCGATAGCCATGATGCTAGGGTTTCTAATGCATCTGTATATGCATTCTTGGCCCGCTTCATGAAAGAGAACTTGACCTCATTGAATTCATCAACAAGTTTAGCAGGCAGTCATGACATAACAAGAGCTTCTGGTCTTTGGTTTTCCAGTCACCATTGATTTGTGAAATAACCAGCATTGCATCCCCATATACTCGAAGCTCTCAGACACCTTGTTCTAATGCCACCTATAGTCCTAGGATGCATGCATCGTATTCAGCTTCATTGTTGGTGCATTCAAATGTCAGTTTCCTCGCAAAAGGGATTAGTTGTCCCTACGACGTTGCTAAGACTGCACCAATACCTCTTCCCCTTTTATTGATTGCGCCATCAAAGTATAGACACCATTGGTTCTCATCTTGACGATTTTCTGACTCTACATCTGTGACCATGTCGGTGGAACCCTGCACGACTCTCCTTATGGTGCATGGAAGCACACGAGGAGTCCTGATACGGTCACGACAAAGATGGTGAATCCGGAGAAGAAGACTAGACTAAGAAACACCAAGGAAAGATAAGAAAGGATAAGGAAAGGAGTCGCCAACTAGTCTTTTAATGGAAAGACTAGGAAAACCAAACATGAAAGAAAACCAAGAAGAAAACAAGATGATGAAAACATCTATGCTCTGTGCCCAACGGATGTAATGCACAAATCAATGCGGACCAGAGAAAGGGTAAGGATTCTTGTTATGCATGGGGATGGGGTTAGGCACCCCCATGCGCCTAAAGAACTTGGTCTTTCTAGGTTTCCTACTTGCTAAATGGTCTATTGGATGTGTGCTTGCCTATCCTGAATGTGCATGCTAAAGATGACTGGAAAACATGCCAAATCAAAGAAGAAAAAAATAAAAGGGAAAAAGATAATCCAAGGGACAAATGTAGGCATTGAGAATGCTGCTTTACTGTATGCCCGTGGGTGATGAGGGAAATCGTGAAAATCGAGAAAACTCTCGGAAAGTGTCACGCAAATCAGCAGAAACTCGAAGAAATCTGAGAAAATCAAATTGAGGAAAATAATCCCCATTCGAGACAATGTCGGCATTGTTAAGCTTGTTGATATACGCTCTCAGGCGATGGAAAGCCAAATCAAGACAAAGATTGCGAAAGTCGGAATAAATCCATGAAACGATGAGAAAACTAAGCTTGAAATGAGTTAAAAATGAGTGCACAATGAAAGGAAGAACGCACAAGAAAATATGCATGAAAAAGTACAACAAAATGTGCAAAATGCATGTAAGAGTGTAAAAATATAAATTCCAGGGGCTTTTGTGCAAAAAACCTAAATTATGAATGAAAACTAAAATTCTGAGGCTAAATCATCAAAAATACATAGAAAAACACATTTCATATAATTTTGAAGAAATCTAGGGTCAAATGTGCAAATCTGTGCATTCTTGGTCAAATTAAAGTCCAGAAGTTGTGTTTGCATGCTTGCTTTTTAAACTTTACATTTTAAAGCACGAAAGGCATTAACAAGATTATTTAGGAGGCACATTGCAATATTTTCAAATCAAACTTTATTCAAATGATTTAAAAAACATTACACGGACCTAATTACAAGAAAAAGGACCTATTTGTATGAAAATAAGGACCTAAATGTAATAAAGAAAAGTTTAGAAGTTATTTAAAAGAAACTTATTTTTTTATTTTTTAAAGGAAAAAGAATCGACGGCTCCCGACGACGAAACTCCACCGTCGATGACCGTCGGAGATGCCCCTCCAGAACATCCCAAAGCTTGATGGAAGATCAGACCCCACGGGGAGTAAGAAGAGGAGAGAAGAAGAGAATCTAGCAGTCTGGATCTAGGGTTCAACGGCTGGAGTGGGCCTCCCACCTCCCTCGCTGTTAGGACAGCTCCGGTGTCCATGTCGGAGAAGAAGGAGGTGTTGGGGGCTGTGATGCGTCGCTCAGGGTTGCTGGAAGCTTGGAGTCGATGAGTGGAGCATTTCCCCTCTTCCGAAAGCAAGAATGGGCACTCCTCCAATCCTTGGACCTCGCTTGTCGTTGACGCGATCAAACTCCGGCGAGCTCGACTGTGGTGGCTATCCAGGGCTCAAGTCTTAGCTTCAATGTCTTTGGAGTGCTGGGGGAGCGTCGTGGAGTGTTTCTGGATGCTCAGAGAGGCACGGTGGGGTTGGAGGCACGTGACCAGTCACTATGATTAGTCTTCTTCCCTGGCGACAACGAAACATCGCAACTCCGGCGACCAGCTTTTGGAGGCTCAGCGAGGTGTTGAAATGGCACGTAGAGGGTCGGAAGAGCTTGTGGGAGACCAAGGGAGGAAGATCTAAAGCTCTGGGACACGAATCAACCAGTGGATTCGTGCCCCCACCTAGGCTACTAGAAAACGACTCTGGCGAAGCTAAAATCCTTGCCAAGGAAACCCTTTGGCACTACTGGAATCACTTGGCGAAGAAGGAGGGAGGCCAGTGAAGCTAAAATTGAAGTAAATTGAGGCTCTTAGAGGGCGTACCTGGTTTGATAGTGAGCTTGGCCATCAGAGCTCACTGGAGGCTGCCGAAGCTCACCGGAGACAGCTAGAAAATCTGATTTATCTCCTTCACGAGCTTCCTCCTTACACCAAGATCACTCTGGTTGCTCTAATTGGGAGAAAAAGCTTTAGGAGGCTTTGCTCTCAAATTTTCCAAAAATCCCCTTTCTCACTTGCAAATGGGGCTATTTATAGGCTTCCAAATGGCTTGGTTGGTTGTTATGGTTAGAGTGGGAGGTGGTTAAGGTTGTTGGAGTGAAGTGGGAAGAGGTTAAGGTGGTTGGAGTGAAGTGGAAAGTGGTTACGGTTGCTGGGGTTTAACATTAGTGTTTGGGATTTGACTTATGGTTTAGGGTTTGACTTATGGTTTAGGGTTTGACCTAGGTTATAGGGTTTGGATTAGGGTTTTGAATTTAGTTTAGGTCTTAACCTAGGGTTTAAGGTTTGGATTAGGGTTTAAGGGTTTAGGTCTTAATCAAGAGTTTACGGTTTGGATTAGGGTTTAACCTAGTTTTTAGTGTTTTTAGGATTTTTTTTTTTTAGGGTTTTTATGGGTTTAGCTAGTTTTTTTATAGTTTTGTTTGGTTTTTTAGGGTATTCCTAGGGTTTTTTAGAGTCCTATTAGGGTTTTCACCATTTGCATGCATATGGGGTTGTCTACGGTATCACCCATTGCTAATAGGATGCCTTCATCTAGAAATTGTGTTTGCAGCGGCTGATACTCTAGCAAAGAAAAGTCGACCAAATGATCTGCCATCACCTGTCCTTTCATGGACTTCTATGTCACAAAGGTAATGTCGTACTGCGACAACATAACCTGCCACTTGACACATCCGCCTATTATGGTTGGCTTCTGAAATAGGTATTTGATGGGATCGTGGCGACATAATAGCAAGATTGGGTATGCCATCTGTGACCATGCCGGTGGAACCCTTAGGCACAGTCCTCCACCTACTTCGGTGTGCGGAAACACACGAGGAGATCCGATACGGTCACGGCGAAAATGGTGAATCCAGAAGAAGAGACAAGACTCAGAAACACCAAAGGGATGACAAAAGGATAAGGAAAGGAGTCGCCACCTAATCTTTTAATGGAAAGACGAGGAAAACCAAAACAAACACAAGAAAATCACGAAACAAAACAAAATGCAGAATGCATGTGTGATCAGTGCCTAATGGATAATGCAAGATGAATGCGGGCCAGAGAAAGGGTAAGGATTCTGGTTACGCATGGGGAAGGGGTTAG
>JAMKQA010015108.1:0-29024 GCA_024699735.1 Posidonia australis
GACTTTAAAGAGAATGAGATTTAAGAGTAGAGTAATATATATTATATATATAGTGTATATATTATACATTACTTTTTATATTTAACTATAATATATTATAAATAAATCGAGTCCACGGGTCCACGAGTCTGGGTATTTTTAGACTCAGACCCGATCCAGTAAATGAGTCGGTCTAGCGGGTCTGGGTCCACGGGTCCATGGGTCTCATTTTTAGGACCCAGAGCCATGCTTAATGGGTTTAGACCCGACCTATTGCCAGCCCTAGACGTACATTAATATGCATGATAATGCAGAGATGGACCCGAATACGAATTATTTTTCCTTTTTGACTTTTTCGAATTCTTTCCGGTTTCCACTATTTCTGGTAATGCATGACGCTCTTTGAACGTTTCTGATTTTTACATGATTTTCCTCATCGTCCAAGAACGTACATTAATTGGTACTTACAATACCTATATTGCTCCTCGGATTATTTTCCTTATCATTTCCCTTTTATTCATTGTCCTGTGGAGATTTATGTTACGTTTTCACATTCATCCTAAACAAATACATTAGAAGTAGACAAGCATACATACACTAGGTCATGAATAAGCGACTAACCTTAAAAGACCGATTTCTCGAACGTATGGGGGTGCCTAACACCTTCCCCATGCATAACAAGAATCTTTACCTTTTCTCTGACTCACAGTAATTTATGTGCTCCATCCATTAAACATGGAGCATACATGTGTTTCTTTGTTTTGATTTCTCTAAGTTTACTTTGTGTTTGGTTTTCCTCGTCTTTCCTTTAAAAGACTAGGTGGCAACTTCTTTTTCCTTATCCTTTTTCTTATCCTTCTTTAATGTTTTTTGAGTCGAGTTTCCTTTCTCGGATTCACTATTTTCGCCATAACCATATTAGAATTTTTCGTGTGTTTCCACGCACCGAGGAGTCATACAGGATTCCACCGACATAATCACACTTGGTCTTTGAGAGCATCAACTATATGCCTTAATGTTTTAACAGAACTTGCATCTTGATTTACAAGAGACTGAAATAATTCTTCCCTATGAACATTTTGATAGTAACATCGTGTAACGACATATTTTCTTAATCAATAGTTGCAGACGAAGTTGGAGAGATTCTGATACCAATTTGTTGCAACGGAAGCACAAGGAATACAAAAAGATTGAGAGAAAACCACAAACAATCATATAACAAAGAAGAAGAAGACAATGATTTACAGAATTCACCACAAAAAACTACATCTATAAGTGACGGTAAAGAAAAAACTTTACTGTTCTTCAAGATGTTCAAGACATAACTTTTCTCAATGAAGAACAATCGTCACATCTCTCTTAATATTTACAACAGAATAAGCAACTCATAATATCCTAAATTAGGTTAAGATGCTTAAATAAGCAGTTGTAACGAATGTTCGCTAAAACTCTAACTCCTTCGACAACACAAGCGAACATCTACGCGAATGCCCATCCAATGTTCTGCTATTTAATAAATTTTAGATTCAAAACATATTTTAACATATTGAATGCTATTAATGGAGAATTACAATAAAAGTCATACATGTAATATTTCTTAAAGAATAAAACGTAGAGGAGCTCAGGGAAATCAACTCGTATTCCCGTGGCTATTTATTTCCTTGCAACAAAATATCAGAGCTACAGGTATCCACTCTGATCCGAGCACTTCAAAACCGCATCACGCAGACAAGAAGGGGCCACAAATAAACGGAAGCCTGAACAGAGCAAAAACCCAAGACCAGGAAATAATTAGAGTGGCAGACCAAAAAAACAATGTATATCGTTGCTCCCCGCCTCTAGCGCCGACATTACCAGCCAAGAATATAGCATGCTGGCTTCACACTTGAAGATGACTCTGTTGTTTTCTAAATATAATAAACTCTAAATCCTGATGTCGTCATTTATTACTTCTGCTCCTTGAGCTGATCTTCCAAATTAGCGATAGCGGTACCAGTAGGCAACAGCATGACCGTTACTTGGTGCATCCATTCATTGTCAAGTATTTGTCTACCTGAGCAGCTGCTTGCCGACCTTCAGTGATGGCCCATACCACTAATGACTGACCTCTACGACAGTCTCCAGCAGCAAAGACACCATCAACGTTAGTTAAGAAGTTCCCAAACACTGCTCTGAAGTTTGAACGACGGTCTAGCTCTAGACCCAGAAGCTCAGCAACTGTCTGCACGATATTTCACTTGAGCTTAGCATAAACTTTCTTGGTATGTATGCATATACAGATATCTTAAGAGCCTAACATGGATAATGGAAATCCACCACAGACCTCAAGCTGAGTTGAAGATAACAATTCAAATTTGAGATGTATTTGCCCAAGGAACGTATCGTAAATAAGTAAAAGATCTTTAAAAATCTTGTTTTAGCCTCTATACAATTGCAGGAAAAGAATTTTACTTATAAAGAGCATCAATAAGCCACTAATCATTAGGAATGCAAGCTTCGAGGATCATGCCCATTTAAGAGAGAGAATTGATTAGAATGACATTTGCAGATTCTAATGAGGGAAGATCTTCCTTGAAAACAAACAACAAAGAACAAATAATGGAGAAGAAACTTACTTTTTCAGGACCAAGGAACCCCATCGCTAAAAGGACTAGATCAGCTTCGATGATTCTCTGTGTCCCAGGAATTTCTTCAAACTTAAACCTTCCAGCAGCATCTTTCGTCCAAAGAATATTTGCCACCTCAAGTCCTTTAACAACACCATTTTCGTCTCCTACAAACCGCTTGGAAAGGATGTCGTAAGATCTTGGATCGTTTCCAAACTTTTCAGCGGCTTCTTTGTGACCATAGTCAACACGGAATATTCTTGGCCACTACAATAATACCACACATGACACAAATGGTTATCAATTTTTCAGTTTATACCATATTTTTACAAAAGGAAGATGGTAGTTGTTGACAGAATAATACGGACCTGTGGCCATGGGTTGCCAGGAGCTCTACTTGGCGGTGGTTCTGACTGAAATTCCAGATTAATTATGCTATCACACCCATGCCTGATGGCTGTTCCAATGCAATCAGTTCCTGTATCCCCGCCACCAATGACAACCACCTTCTTTCCCTTTGCAGAAATATAATTACCATCCGATAACTCGCTATCGAGCAAACTTTTTGTGTTTGCATGAAGGAACTCCATTGCAAAATGAATACCTGCAAGCTCTCGTCCTGGGACAGGAAGGTCTCTGTGCAGACATTGTTGACGATAAGATACAAGAGAACTTAGTTCCACAATTTCCACTCTATAGGCTTCCTAAGATGCAAAGGAAGGCAACAAAAGACAAGAAATATCCATATATCTAAAAATATTAAGGAAAAAGGAGGTATTACTGTTATATACATGAGAGGCAAATTATAAGTTAACATACTGGCATGCATAGGATGCTATAATTTCATACTAGGAAAGAAATTTTGTGAAGTGAATTGAAAGGCGTTTTGTTTTAAATTCAATTCTGCATAATAATGTTTGCAACCCTACCCTAAAATTAGTTTGGAAGCCCTTCTATAAGCCCAGCCCACTTCAGTGCAATTATTAATGAAACCTCCGTAAGTCGTCATACATAGAAATAAGATTTACTTCTTTGATGTCTACCAAGTACCAACAGGTTTATCCATTTAGTGCAGTACCATATATTCCAATACATAAAGTTCAGATGCTGGTTTGGTCGAAAACTTGGTTTCAAATACCTTGGTTTAGTAGCCCCACAAGCCAATATAATTGCATTATTATCCACACGTAGCTTCTCAAAGGAATACAAAGGATCAGTCCCAACATTAGCATTCACCACAAAAGTCACTCCCTCCGAGGCCATTAGATCTACACGGCGTTGAACAATATCTTTCTTATCAGCTTTCATATTTGGAACTCCATACATCATAAGGCCTCCAATACGATCTGCACGCTCATAGACAGTGACCAAATGACCCATTTTGTTTAGCTGGTCAGCAGCAGCTAATCCAGCCGGTCCACTGCCTACAACAGCAACTTTCTTACTGCATCCACAAAGACAGGAATTTCCAAAATCTCAAATATAAAATGTAAGTCTCATGATCTAAACTTGTAAATATACACAATGGTAGACCCTATCACAAAGAATTAAATCAAGCAAGATACAGAATAAACAGTAATGAAAGGCCATTATTCAATAAATATGCCAGCTGCATTGAGAAAGAACTTGGTTTATTGAAATTTTCGTTTTTCATAAAAAGGTAGAATAACATATAGATAAGTGATGGTGGCCAAAATCCAATATCATAAAATGATAATCACAATAAATCAGTTTGAAATATGACGCTAAGGACAATAAGAACAAGTTTTTGCTTACCCTGTCCTCTCAAGAGGAGGACGCGGCACCATCCATCCTTCCTCAAATGCTTTGTCTATTATAGAACATTCTATAGTTTTGATAGATACAGGGTTCTGATTGATGCCAAGAACACATGAACCTTCACAAGGGGCAGGACAGACTCGGCCGGTGAACTCTGGGAAATTGTTGGTCTCAAGAAGCCGATCTAATGCTTCACGCCATTTCCCCTGGTGGACTAACTCGTTGAATTCTGGTATCTTATTACCAAGAGGGCATCCAGAGATATCCTGATGAACAGACTAACAGAGAGACAAGCAAAATTAGGACCTGCTACTCAGAAATTTTCAGGTAACATAGAAAACCATCATAATCTAATGATGAGACCAAAAATCAGAGGATTTTATACAAAGAATAAGACAACAATGCCTAGTTAAGGAAATAACACTGTTTGCCAGCCATGTGCAAACCTACTGCTTGAAAGAAAACTAAGTAATACTGATTAAGAAAAGAACTGAGTGCTAAGTGCCATCACTGAATTAAAAAGAGCTTTTAAAACGATAAAAATAAGTAAAACCATTACGATCATTCTGCCATTCTGACAAAATCAGTGATGGATGCTTAACAGGACTCGTCGTACATCATGAATAACCAAATTCGATTTGAAATGAAATCTTCAGGAGAAATCAATGAAATGACAACAATTCAATCCTGGATCTTCGAATTGAGAGAGATTAAGAATTTTCACTATTTCTTAGATTCATGAAAAAAAATCGATTCAATGGGATCTTTCACCCACATTTCTTTTTTCACCAAGAATGTTTAATGAAGCTCTTTGACAAAGTAAATTTTTTTCCGTACTTCATCTATGAACAGTACCATCTGGTAATCCACTAGAAAAGATAAGAAACCTTTATCATTTGGTGATTGGCACCATCCCCCTTGACAAAGTTCTTCCTAGATTCTTAAAGGTAAATGAAAACAGTGGCTTAATGCTTTCCACAGCATATTTTCCTAACTTGACTATTTGACCAGAATATCAATTCTATACACAAACCTCTCAACAAATGGAAAAGGCAAAACTTTGAACTTTTTCCCTGGCTTTTATATTAAAGAAAAAAAATAAGAACTCAAACTACAGCCAGCCTGAAAAGAGCAAAGGTGTATGTTGGAAAAGGTAAAGAGATACCTGATGACAGAAAGGTGTTCCACAGTCCATGCATCGAGCAGATTGGGTTTTCAATAGTTCTCCTGGCCTGGAATCTGTTATTACCTCTTTCCAGTCATGCATCCTCTCATTTGGATCTCTATACGAAATAGTCTCCCTCTCATAGTTTATAAAGCCTCGGTGCTTGATGGCATTTCGAACTCGAGAGTCTCTCAGCTTTGGTAGATCAGCATGCTGTGATTCCAGATACTCATGTTAAATCGATTTTTCACAAAAGGTAACTACCTAAATTATAGTTGCAGTATCTTCAGGTTGTTTTTGGCAATTCTGATATGTTTGCAGTGGTTACAACTTACAAAGACCCTTACTAAATCGGTGTATCTGACGTAGAACTAAATAGTAGTAATACGAAAAAACTGATGAAGAAAATACAATAGTCTTATTACCATCACTGAAGCAAAAAAAAAGGAGCTATTTATCCCCTAATTGAAAAACAGAACCGTTCCTCTATATAAGAAACATTTAATATCAGAAAGAACATCAAATTCATCAGAATATACTGAAAGGAAAAAAATCTGCAACATAATAGTAGTAAAATTAGCCACTAAGCCATAGAAAAGTTAAAATAAATTACCGGTTTTGCAGCACTAGCTGCATCCTTTTGTGCCAGAATTCTCTTATAATCACGAGGCAAGACTTTCACAAACTTGGGAATAAGATTATCAAAATCTGAGAGAATTTCATAAGCTAATTTGCTATTTGTCACTCGCTGATGCTTCTCTATCATCATTTTCAAGGCCAAAACATCTTCCCCTTCAACTGGATCAAGATCCACCAATTCATGATTGCATCGAGCATGGAATTTTCCGTCTACATCAAGAACATAAGCAACTCCACCACTCATGCCAGCAGCAAAATTTCTGCCTGTTTTTCCTAGTATAACAGCTTCACCACCAGTCATGTACTCACAACCATGATCACCTACACCTTCAACGACTGCTCTGGCACCTGAATTGCGCACACAAAACCTTTCAGCCGCCATTCCATTAAAATATGCCTCCCCTTTTGTAGCCCCATATAAAGCTACATTGCCAATGACGATGTTCTCCTTGGGGTCAAACTGGCTTTCTTTAAAAGGATAAACTATAATTTTGCCACCACATAAACCTTTGCCAACATAGTCATTGCTGTCACCTTCAAGTTCAAGTGTTATTCCAGAACACAGAAAAGCCCCAAAGCTCTGGCCGGCACTACCATTTAATTTTATGTGTATGGTGTTAAAAGGAAGTCCATTCATGTGATGGTGTTTCGTTACATCATGGCTGAGCATGGTTCCAACAGCACGGTTTACATTTCGAACTGGCAACTCAATGTATACAGGTTGCCCATTTACTATTGCTGCTTCAGATAATCTTATCAATTCTTGGTCAAGTGCCATCTCAAGACCATGGTCCTGTTTCTCAACACAATACTGAGCAACATTGCGCCGAATTTCAGCTGCAGGTTTGAGTATTTTATCGAGTTTAATATTTGCCAATTTCTCATTGTTTCTAACCACTTCTTGATCAACCTCTAGCATATCGGAGCGCCCAACCATTTCATTGAAAGTACGGAATCCAAGTTGAGCCATAATCTCACGAACCTCTTCTGCAAGCATAAAGAAGAAATTTATGACGTGCTCCGGGTCTCCAGCAAATTTTTGCCGCAAGACAGGATCTTGGGTGGCAATTCCGACTGGGCAAGTGTTCTTATGGCACTTCCGCATCATAATGCACCCAAGAGTAATGAGAGGGGCTGTACTGAAACCAAACTCTTCTGCACCAAGCAGAGCAGCAATGGCTACATCTCTTCCAATTTTAAGTTGCCCATCTGTTTGAAGAATAGTACGACCACGAAGGCCATTTGCAACTAGAGTTTGATGTGTCTCAGCAAGCCCAAGTTCCCATGGAAGTCCAGCATTCTTGATGCCAGTCCAACGTGATGCTCCCGTGCCACCATCATGTCCAGAGATTAAGACATGGTCAGCATGGCCTTTTACGACTCCACTAGCTACAACTCCCACACCAGCCTCGGATACCAGCTTAACACTGATTCTTGCTTTTGGATTAGAATTCTGCAGCCAAATAAAATCATGAGCTAGATGTAGTGGTGGTAAGAAGACACAATTTTGAAAGCTTACAAAATATGTAGCTTTTGATCCTTTAAGGAATGGTTTTAGTTCTTTAGAGTTACAATGAAAAGCAATGTAGTTTTTGGGCACAAAATGATGGTTATACCTTGAGATCATGAATCAATTGGGCAAGGTCCTCAATGGAATAGATATCATGATGAGGAGGAGGGCTAATGAGCCCAACACCAGCAGTGGAATTCCTAGTTTTTGCAATGTCACCAACAACCTTGTGGCCTGGTAGTTCACCTCCTTCTCCAGGTTTAGCTCCCTGTATTATGTGATATAATCGTTTGTCAAATGTTCGATCACAAAACCACATCGACCAAAGACATTGATCCATAAAGAACAAAAGACATGACGATTTAGAATCTCCTAAAAATATAAATATATAGAGTTACGATGCTATTTCTGCCAAAACCCAACATAAATTTAATAGACTAGAGTTTCTAACTGGCATGTAGGAAGTATTTACCATAACAGTTGTTCGACTAAATAGATACAAGTAAACTCTTAAGAAAATGATGATTACCTGAGCCATCTTTATTTGGAGTTCATCAGCATTGGTGAGATAATAACTTGTGACCCCAAATCTGCCACTAGCTACTTGCTTGATTGCACTCCTCTTTGGATTCATAGAACCATTTGGTAGAGGTACCAAACGGGAAGGGTCCTCACCTCCCTCACCTTCATCATATGGTTGGATAGAGGAATAAGCAAATAGAAGACAAAGAATGTGATAGTATCAATACAATAAGTAATATTTAGGCAGTGAACATGCTAATGCACATTGCAAGAATATTCAATGGATTATATCATAAACATGAAGATCATGATAAAAAAATAAAGACAGAATTGTTACAAAAAAATTGATATTATGATCCGTTACTTGAGATGTTGAACCAAAGTTGGAAAACATCAGAAACCCTTTAAAATTTAGAACTATATCAAATGCTAAATAAAGATATTGAGATCCATATTTTGAATAAATCTTACCAGTGTTAGATTTTCCCCCCAAACTGTTCATAGCCACTGCCAATGTTGTGTGTGCTTCCAATGATATTGAACCATAACTCATGGCCCCTGTGCAGAAACGTTTCACTATCTCTTTAGCAGGTTCAACTTCGTCCAGGGTAATCTTCTTCTCTACATCCTTAAATGTCAATAGCCCACGCAGATTGCTTGCTTTATTCAACTCCTGAATACGTTTGGAATAGTCTGCATATGCAACCCTACTGTTTGATCTAGCAGATTCTTGTAGCTTTGCTATGGCAAGAGGATCGTTAAGATGAAGTTCACCATCTTTCCTCCAGTGATAGTCCCCAGGGTTGGGCAATGCCTTCGCTTCTGCACTTCCAGGTGGTAAAAGCCGGCTCGGAAAACCCATTTCATGAAGACGAAGTGCATCCCGAGCTAGCATTTCAAAAGTTGCACCCTCAACTCTAGTCGGTGTACCACTGAAACACTTATCGACAACCTGAGAAGAAAGGCCAAGGGCTTCAAATATCTGTGCACCCTTGTAAGACGCCAAGGTGGATATCCCCATCTTAGCAAGAACTTTCATCATTCCATAGGTGCTAGCATAAAAGTAGTTCCGGACAAGCTCCTCCTGTGAATGAAGTATGCCATTGTCTTTAGGAGGAATCTTTCCATCAATTTGCAGCCGCCAAATGGCTTCAATTGCCAGATATGGGCATATGGCATCTGCACCATATCCAACCAAAGTACAAAAATGATGTACTTCACGTGGTTCAGCAGTCTCCACTATCAGTCCAATTCGAGTTCGCTCAAGGGTCGACACTAAGTGTTGGTGAACTGCACCAACTGCAAGGAGGGAGCTAACAGGAACACGTTCTTCCGAGAAACCTATAAAAGAACGAGACAATGTGAAACAAGACCTTGGTAAAACCAATCGCTTGCATAAAAGGACAACTAATACATAGAGTACCGGTTGCTTGCATAAAGGGACAACTAATGGATAAAGATTTCCATGGCAGACTTGTATACAAGCCTACGAGGGTCTCTTGGCTCTTTCCACTTGGAACTCCACTTATATCATAAGCCAAGTGGTAGCTTTTCCTAAATTTTCCAAGATTACGCTAGAACCGCTCATATAGTCCGAATTATAAAATGGCACCTAAGATTTACATTGAAGGTTCTGCCATAAGATTTCGGAAAGAAAACAGTAGAAAGATTCCTCACCTCTGTCAGAAAGCACAAGCACTTTATACCCCTCGTGGATTGCAGCACGAGCTTCGGCGCATATTCTATCCAAGGTCTCTTCTAATCCTCGCCTCCCAGAGCTCTTATCAAAGGTTACATCCAAAACTTTGCTGCGCCAATCACGAAAGTCCATCTTTTTTATGGCTTCCATCTCATCAATGGACAGAAATGGCCCATTAATCGATAGGCGATTGCATTGCTCTTCGGTAGTTTCAGTTAGATCACCTTCTGGACCAATCATACACACCATAGAAGTAACAATCTTTTCTCTAATTGGATCTATTGGTGGATTTGTAACCTGCGCAAACATCTGTTTGAAATATTCAAACGGAATCTTTGCTCTTGATGACATGACAGCCAGAGGGGTATCATTTCCCATAGATCCAAGAGCCTCAACCACCTCTTTTGCCATGGGAAGCAACAACATTTCCAAGGCCTCGACGGTGTAACTGCAGGCATAAACGAAATCAAGACCAAGTTTCTTACATAGAAATATATAGAGATGCCCCATAGCTTCTAATCCACTTACCCAAAGGTCTTCAGGGGAGCCAAGAGACCATTAATTCCCTTGCTTTCTTTGTCATCGCCAAGCTTATGATCCTGAAACGGAACAGCACAAGATACGCAGTTTATAATGTCATTTTATATAGGCATTTGTATTACAAGATGAAAAAGAAACACATGTAGGCCTCACAAGAGTGTAGTTCAACTTACCGTCGCTGTTCCAGGGATGGCAGGTGCAATTCTCTCAACTTCAGGCACGGAGTAGACAACATCCTCGAGGCACATCTTTTGCCTCTCAAGCCACTCCCTGTATGGTCTTGCTTTAGAGTATTGGCTCTTCAAGGCATCGTCATCCACAACAATGTGATGCTCGAAATCAACCAGTAGCATCATGCCAGGGTTGAGTCTTCCTTTCTTGCTGACATCTTCAGGGGAAACATCCACAACCCCAACCTCACTAGCCATGATAACACGACCACTCTTAGTAATATAGTATCGACCAGGACGTAATCCATTGCGATCAAGTGTTGCTCCAAGATAGCGGCCATCCGTAACTGCATGTGATTTTCAATATAAACCCGAGTTATATTTTTGGATGAACATCCGACAAGTGAGAAGACTATATGTCTTTATTATTTTATGATCTTACATGATATAAGAGCAGGTCCATCCCAAGGCTCCATCACAGCAGAGAAGTACTCATATAAGGCCTTCCTATCAGGATCCATGCTTGTGTGATTCTGCCATGCTTCTGGTATCATCATCATGACAGCTTCGGGCATATTTCGGCCAGCTTGAACTAAAAGCTCAAGTACACCATCAAAAGCACCTAATAATAATAAATCACATGTAATGGTTAATGGACCATTATCATTTTCTAAAGACAAATAATTGTATCTTCCCAGCATGTATAAGGAAGGAATAAAAGATAACAACACATATATTTGGATTCCAGTGTAAGTATTGCGTGAAGCCGTGAACGGGATGTTGTGGACATAAAATTAAAAATAAATCCCCACGTGACAAAGGAATACTAAAAACTCACCTGAATCGGATGAGCTAGCATCAACAATGGGCAGAAGATTCTTCATCGCTTCATCTGATAGTCCAAGTTCTCTGCACTTTAAGAGACCCTCACGAGCCTTCATCCTGGCAGAAAAAAAATGAAAGGACAAAAGTGTGACAAAATATACTAGAGCCTTATTGAACTAGACAACATTAATACTTGACAAAACACACCAGTTCTTATTGCCTCGAAGTGTGTTAATCTCTCCATTATGGCCCAGAACACGCATTGGTTGAGCGCGATCCCAGCTAGGAAAAGTGTTTGTGGAGAATCGAGAATGTACCTTCAAAAAATCTATACGTCAAGGTGCATTTTAAAACGTCGTGTTAGTCTGAACAACAATCTAGAGCAGAAGTGAAGATGTATTTGGTAGTCATTTTAAAACACCAACTGTTCTGGTAATCCGTAATACCAACTCAAAACAATCATGAAAACCCTGATCAGCGTGAGTCAGTATGCTTCCTTTCCACCATCTAATTGGAAGGCTAAGCTACAGGTACCAATAGGTATCAGGCACTGTTTCAACATTTTGTAACATGGTTTATTCAGTATCTACTGCCTTGTCCTACTAACCCAAGGCATGAAGCGCCTAAATGCTACCCTAACAAGACAAACTTAGAATCCACTGGTAAATCTGCTTTTCTACTAGCACTGCCTCCCTGAGTCCCTGTGCTGCTCACTCATATAAAACAAAGTTCACGTATGAAAGAGAAATTGCGAGGGAATTTACCATAGCCATGTAGCTCGTAAACCTTTCATCACCAAGATCTGCATGGAAGTATCCCTTCAACTGTGTTGGCTTTAGTTGGCCTTTGTAGACAATAGTTCTATGGAGGAAAAGAAAAGCATATTGAACATTCACATAGATTGATAATTGGCTGATCAGAAGAGTGAATACAAAATATTGGAAAACATCTTCAAGCCTGACGTTAAATGGGAAGGTACCTAGAAGACAGAGAACAAACGTAGAAGTCTTTAGGTCCACCGTAATCAATATGTAAAGCTGACCGGATAGACTTCATTGAAGATCTTCTTAGTATGTACATCTGCAGCAACAGTATAAAACAAGGTTATAAAATTTTTATTACTTAAACATAGAGAACCCATCTGATCCTTTTTCAATTGTTAACAAAATCAGGACGCAAGGATTGAAGAAGACATGAACCTGCTGCTCAAAATCAGCACTAGAATTCGCAGTGGGTGTAAGGAATACTTGCTCAATGACCGGTTCTGTTTTAATTGCAGACTCTCCCAAGCCAGTGTTATTCGTTGGAACAGAGCGCCATCCAAGCACAACATGCCCCAAAGACTCAGCAACCTAAGATTTTACAACTAAACCGTTAAAAAAAAAACCTAAGATTTTACAACTAAAAACTTCAAAAAAAACATCTAATGAAAGTTCCATCACAATAACAGGCAATATATTTGCAATAAATAATCCAAATTCTAGAATTACTTCATTATACAAGCAGACCATGTCTACTCAACATTCAATTCTTGCAAGTAGAAAAGAAAACCTATACTAATTAAACAGGGAGCTTGTGCGCCTTGAAACTCTACAATTATCAATTCAATTTACTAGGACATCAGAGCCAAATTTATTCGAAAAAACAGGATATAAAGGAATGTGGAGTAACTCATATGCTGCATATTGATTTTCTCATATTTTGCGTGGCAAGTCATGTCCCATCTTCATGAGTAAAAACAAGAGTGAGTTTTAGAATAGAGCCTTTTAACAGAACACAGTGAATTAGAGATTACCGAATAAAATATCGAAAAAAATTATGTTAACTTATAGATATGGAGTAGTTGATATTATTATTGATAAATATAAAGAGGGTATAAAATGAGAAATACATATAAATAGGGAAAAAATGTTTCCTAAATAGAGACAAAGATGTTTCCTACAACTTTTTTATTTATAAAACGAGCAATAAATATAAATAGGGAAAATGATGTTTTCTAAATCATTTCGATTTATAAAATAAGCAATGTCTAACTACTACGTATTCAAATTCTCAATATGTACACTCCACCACCAAGAAGAGATGACTGCCTTCTTCTTTTTTGAAATCGGTAAGTTACTATTAATATTACTCCTGAGTATGTAAATCACCACCAAGAAACAAAATCAGTCCAAAATTACATACCTTATGGAACAATAAGTTTCAGTCAAAATAAAATGAAATAACAGCCAATGTTCATCTGGTTAACATAAAGTTCAGACAAGTGAAAGCAATCCAGAAAGCAGTCCAGACAAGTTCAGAAGAGATGACTGTGAAAGCAGGGAGAAGAAGACATTGTTTAACAGTCTCTGAAGTTCAGACAAGTGACAAATGCTACCTCTTAAAATATCAAAATTCAACGACTTGAAATCAATCCAGAAAATAACACTGATAAAACAGGTAAAAGTATAACTAAGACCTTCAAGAACTGGAAGTAAAAGGAAAATATATACAATCATGTAATAAAAAATGTATGTTATTAATAGTAAATGTGAAGAAAAATTTAAAATCGCTTGTTTTCGGAAGATACGTTCTCTTTGCAAGGTATCTAATAACCATGTTGCATTCATTCCTCTGACAAGTATCAACAAGCCAGCAACCATCACAGCAACAACAGTAAGTACGAGATCAAATAGATTATGCAAACCCAGAAAAACCATGACTTCACAGATACCTCGTTGAAAACAGCTTTGCTGTCTTCCCGTCGCTTCTCATCATGTGGCAAGTAAAGCATGCCGACGGCATAGTCACCAGCAAGTGGCAGGTCAAAACCCAATTCCTTCGTTACCTGATAAGCAATCATCACTGGATATATCAGACTAGAGATGAGGAAAGAAAAAGTAGAGAGGATTAATATTAAAAAGAGCTCATCATGAACAAAAGAGCGTCATCCAGATAGATTGAACTGAGGTGCAAACCTCCTTGAAGAACCGATGTGGAAGGGCCACCAAGATCCCTGCCCCATCACCAGTGTTGACCTCACACCCGCATGCACCTCTATGTGCCATACGACACAACATCTCAAGACCATCTTCCACCTGAAACATCCACAGCTTGTTTTTCAGGAAAAAAGACAACACCATCAGAAGTTTCAATCGAATGCACAATTTGGACCGTTGTATTTACCGTGTTTCTTCTGTACTCCCCGGACAACTCTGCAACAAACCCAACTCCACAGGAATCCTTTTCGAAAGAAGGATCATAGAGACCAACAGGCTTGTCTGGTATCAGGCTCATTCCCCTGTATTCGCCTGCAGAATTCCTACCACCATCCTGCCTCAATTGACGGGCCATCTCTGAACCTCTTCTATAAAACTACGAAGAGTTGGAAAGTTCAAGTTCCCTTCTTTCGACAAAGGAATCACAAAAGGTCGAAAGGCCAATCTTTCTACTGCTATCCAATCCAAATCCCCCGTGCTTCCACCGTATCTCAACAGTTGTCACCAACAACAGTCTGAAACGATCTTAACTGCAAGGTCCTGAAAAAACAAACAATCAAAACTCAAAACATTATGACTAGAATATCTAAGCAACCTATGATCCATTCATCAAACAACACAACTCGGTGGACGAAACAAAAAAACAACAACCTTTTTTTCCCTCCTAGGCGTAGAACCAGTACTACGAAAGAGTCCAAATTTTCAACCTCCGCAAAAGCAAGCAACCGAATAGACAGGATTGCAATGAGCACCAGCCGAAGTATTCTTCCACAATTCCACCCTCGATCGAGCAAGGAGGATGCGGAAAATTGGAAAAGGGCGGAGAATTGTTGAAGAGGAGAATAATGCTTGTTCTTCTCTTCCTCCTCCTTCTCTGCTTCTTCGTTTCCGTCTCGGAGGGAGGAAACGGAGGTGAATATATAGTCACATAGGAGCAAGTAGAGGAGGGGACCACTCCATTCTTCTCTTCTGCCCGCCCCCTGTTTTTTCTTTTCTTATTCTGCTTCTTCTTCTCCTCCTCCTCCTTCTTCTTCTTCCTCCCATATTCGCTTTGAATTTTTTACTGGGTTTTCTTTTCTTTTCCAATTCTGTTTCTTATTTGGGGAGGGATCAAGAAATAAACATCAAACTCCTGGTGAGGTCAGTTCCGTTCAGGGCAAATTACCGCGGGAAATTGGGACTGGGGGCCCCCGCAAGATCGGACTTCTGGCATGCTCTGCGCTCGTCATCTCGCATGCGATGGCAGAGGGGGGGAATAAGCTGGGGGTGTGGGGTGGTGGGAGCTGTGCGCTGTTGTTGAAGTCTGGGTCGTTTGATTTGGTGGTAGCCTTGCCCGGGCGCAAGTTTGGCGGAGAGCAGATTTTATTATTATTATTGTTTTTTTTTTCAAACGGTAAATATTATAATTAAAAAACTAGACTATATTATACTCAATATGGTTTAAAAACTTGGCTATTATTATTGTTAAAATAGTTTTTTATGTTGTACTTAATATAATAATAATGATGGAATAGGAAGCATTTCTGGTCAATGACGTAAGTTGATCGACAAAATGAATTGGATTCTTCGTGCCTGTAATTTGATTTGCTTGCGATCAAGTTAAAGTACTGTGTTTTCTTATCGTGTGCAAGTCTAGTATTGAATGTGTGGCCTGAGACTGGGATGATATGTGGAATTGATCCATCGTTGTCGAACATGAGCGTATAGAGTATGCGATGCTCCTTTTTATGTCGGAGAAAAGAAATGCATGCATTACCATCATAAGTTTCGTTGCCTCCCTGGTAAGTAAGTGGTAACTCTTTTTCACAGCATTAATGCGATGGCAACTTGGTTTTTTGTACTCCTAGGTTCGGAACATGATAATCATAATTTTGTCAAATATTTGAACGCGTTGATTAACGGGACAGTTGTATGTTTGGGATGAACGTTATTTACTGATCAATCGTGTTGTACTCATCATGTCATATACTTTTGTCTGCAATAAATATTCATTGGCACCACATGCAGAGAATATGAACTCAATACGATGCTACATATATAATCGATGAACCTGACTTTAACATCCGTGCTGCAATAACAGAAACAAGAAACAAAAGGTAGTAGTATAACGTTTTTCTTTGCCGTGGAATCATATATTTCTGCTATATTTAGATGGCAAATGTTTTCAACTAGTCAAATCAAGAAAATGAAGCAAATTTAATTTGGGTTTTCCTAAAGCTATGCACGTCGGCATTAAAAAAAAAGAAAAAGAAAGGGAAACTCTGAGACGGCGGACGGCACACGTGATCTTTAAACTTTAGACGGCACAATGTGATTTACATCAATTGTATAAATTTTCAAAGCATAATGCCACTATGGATATTGGCACATAGCTAGTGTCTCTTGTAGTCTTGTTCATGGTTATGAAAATCAAGCTTTACACAACTAATTTAGAATAGCATGCTATGTATAACAGCAACATCTGCCAAGGAACTTTCCGGTGCCAACAGATAAATTATGGCAGCCAACAGCAAAAGCTTGACATCATTTTCCACGTTTGCTGCAACCACAGAACAGAGTACTCTCTTTTTCCTCTTTAACATTGAAATTAAACGAAAGTAGCAGTCTTCGGTGTATATATATGACATTAGTTTCAAAATTTGGGTTGTTTAATTGACAACTGTTTGTATTGGGTGGGAAAATGGCTGAAATCGATAGTTTCCATGTACTTTATTGGAAAGGTGTGCTCGTTGAATCGAATATTGTTTACCGTGACAAGCAAATTTTAGTTAAAGATTACAGAAAGATCCAAAATTGACCCCATATTTTTTTATTTATGTGGCGTGTTGGTTCTGCTAGACGTGATGCGTAACTGCGCCGTTCCATATATATTAGACGTCAAGCTTGTTAGTTAGATTTCTTATCTAGTTAAATATTTTCAACCAATGGCTACCTCTATCAAGACGTCAATGGATTTTTATATTGTGGGGGTTGATTCTCTGTATACTGCATGTGGAAGGAAGCTTTGCATGTTGCTTTCTTCTTTATAACTATAGTTTTTGGGATTGGTCAACTCTACATATCCTCAAGGCGTTCCATGTGCTTTTCCATCTTGCAGAAGACAGACTAGCATAAGCGTCGGTTCATCAGGTTGGAAAGTCGAAATATATGATTTCAATTTATAACACCTTTCATGTTCATGTGTTTTGTTCTATTACTTGGATTTAATATCTGAGGTTTTTCATTAGTTGAGCAAGCTGCCAAGTAAAGGACATCTAAGAAAGGCTTTAAAAAGGTGTATCGTCCGCACAGGTGAGTGTCTTGTTCGAGGAGTAGAGAAACTTCGAAGGTCCTATTTGAGATTTCGTAAATATTTGCTTGTACATGTAAATTCCTCTTGAATAAACAAAAGATACATTTCAAAAACCATGAAGTTGACCACGATAATTTCTGTCTACTACAGACCACTTACCTACTAAAAGTTTAAATATATCATAATCGCTTGATCCAATTCATGATTCAACATGGAATCTAGTAAAATGGTTGATATTTCATGGATTGGGAGTGTAAACGAATATGACATAAAATCCTCGATCAATCACCAGACATAAGCAGTATATGTTCTATTAAATAAAAGATGATATCTTAGATCTTAACTACCATTATAAGCCATGCAGCTTATCATCCTACGTCTGAATATCTTATTCACGGAAGGACCACGCCGAGAGGAAGGAAACATTATTTTAATCATAATATATGTAAAGTCATTATTTTAATCTCTCTCTGAACCCACATCGCAAGTTGAAGCATGACTCTCTTATTTTATTGATACTGTTATTGCTATTATATTATTTTCGAAGGACGTTATTGCTATTATAAATCTACCGAGCAAACTCACAGGGAACAGAAAGCCCTCTTATTTTTATTGATTATTATGCTTACTATTGGAAACCAATATTTGTTCTTTTCAGTGAATATAATAAGATTTATGCAGCTGCAAAAAGATTCTTTTGGAAATTCAGGAAGTGTGTTCATGCGCGCCACGCATGATGCAATGGCATGGTTTGGTTTTGTAAAAGATTCTTTTTCTATAATAATCCTAAGATGTGATTTCTTGAAGGGTTTACTAAAGGACACAAATTCTTAGTCACATCCTAAAATGAAACACTTGCGCTATTATGTTAGTATTTGACATGATTTGCCGAAGGATTCAAATCTAATATTTCTGGATTAGTTCTGGATTCAAGTGACGAGGATTCTCGACACTTAATATATTAAACTAGCTATTAAGTAATAACTATAGACAATTTGGTTCCCACCTGTTTTCGATACGTTTCAGAATAATGATAGTGATAATAAAACAAAAGTCTTTTTTCCCATTTCTTTGTCAAAGAGCATGCATGAGAGGGCTTCGACTGTTCAAGGAATTTGATTTGCATTTGCAAGAAGATATTTTGTGCAAATCTTGTGAGTTGGTGGTCAATGAAGACCACCGTCACAAATAAGAGAAAGAAACGGTCGACCGTTGATAAGAGCTGAGAGAGGTGGAGGCATACAAGCTCCATTATAAATAAGATGGAAATCATAGAGAAATAATCATCAACGACACATACCTTGATTTCCCGACTACTCTACCTCGTCGGAGCCCCCAATCGACAACCAACAATGGTATCAGAGCCACCGCTCCATCGTCCACGGCCACTGTCGGGCCACCACGCGTCACCCCTGTGCGCAATCTTCCTCCCTCGCACTGCCATCCCCTGCGCGTGTCGCTCATTCCCCGCGGCTCATCCCCTGCGTGCGACCACCATGCGCCTCTCTGCCTGCACAACCAGTCTCCGCGGCCATCAGCGTTTTCCCCCACGTCGATCTCCCCGCGCTCATGATCTCCGGCCGCGCGATCGCCACCAGCGCGCCATCCCCTACTCCGCCCCTCAGCTTTGTGCGTGTTTTCACGGGTTAGGCAAGTTTCATTTAACTTAAAGGGGTGAGTGATTAAAAACATTTCATGCATGCTTAATTAATTAAAAAAAAAGGGTTAGCATGTTTTGAATTTAAAATGCATGTTTGATATTGTTTAAATCCTATTTAAATTTTGCAAGTTTTGAAGTTATAAATTGAAAATCAAAATTTTTGCATGATTTCTGAAATAAAATTTGAGTAGTCATTATATAAATTTCTAGAATAATTTGCTGAAATTTGTTATAAAGTTTAATAATTTTCAGGAATTAAATTTCTTGTTTAGAAATTTGGATATTACAAGAAAACAAAATTTTAAATTTTGGAAATTATTGCATGATTAACATTGCTATTAGGAACTTAAATCTTAAATATTGTTACATGCTTAATTAGTAAATAATTAATCTTGAAAAGTATGCTTGATTATGAAAGATACCTACGTACAGTGTTGAAAAGGTTTGGAATGGAGAATTACTCCTCAGCCCCTACACCATATGTTTTTGAGAAAAGTAAATAAGGACCAATGTCCTGGAAAGGGGAAAGAACCTTTCAGAACACCTTATGCTCAAGTAGTTGGAAGTTTGATGTACGCTATGCTGTGTACACGGCCAGACTTGACATATGTTACAAGTGTTGTCAGTAGGTATCAAAGTAATCCTGGAACAAAACATTGGGAAGTTGTAAAAGGAATAATGAAATATGTGAAAGGAACTCTCCATCATAAGTTGACTTTGTAAACATGCCGACGACAGCCTCGTGTTTGGCGCAGAAGCCCAAATGCAGGAGGGTCGACAAAGTCAAGGCAAAACAATAAAAGGCAAATGATAAAAATGCACGAGTCGCCACCTAGTCTATTTAAAAATGAATGGAAAAGGTCAACATGAACCAGAAAATGGGCAAGGATCCCTGTTACGCACGAGAAAGGTATTAGGTACCCTCGTGCGCCCGAAAAATCGGTCTTTCATGGATTTCTCATTTACTTATATGAAATGTTGGCTTTTCAGCCTGTCTCTGTACGCTCGAGGGCGATATACAATGCAACTCTATCTGCAAGTGGCACCTTATGCTAAACGTGGATAGAGGGACTGTAGGATGCGTCCTAATGCTCAGAAAGGTCACCCAAGTCGCGAATCAAACACCGGTGCAAAGATATTACACGGATATAACCTCGAATCCAACAATATTGAGTGGCTAACGTCCTCACTTTGCTACATGCAAAACCTAGGCTACCATGTACAAATATGGATGAAAACTGACTGGAGTCATCCTGATAAATTCAAGAGGACACCCAAGCAAACAATGTTATTATATGCTAAAATCATGCAAGTAAGAACATGACATATAAGAGATCAAACACCAAAAAAATCAGTACCCAAAACAAACAGGAAAGCATGCAAACTATGATGCAAAATCTACTGTTTGCATCCTGTGACCAGGCTGATGCGCCATCCTGATGCGCTAGGATGGTGCGCCAGCTTCGTGCACCCCAGAAACCCTGAATCAGACTGCAGTCTGATTTCAGAATCTGGGCCAGAAGCATGCAACTAATTAGGCTATTGTCTGTTCAGACCATTAACCTAAATGCTAGGGAACCTAATCATGTTAAATAATCAAGCATTAAAATACTCCTATCATTCTCTCCTTAATCATGCATGTTCGTGGGTTCACAAAGACTGCAGCTACACATGTTTTATGTATGATGCATGGGAATATCTTGGATAATTTAAATAGCATGAAAATATGATATGGGATGCAAAAGACACGCCATAGCACAAGCAAACATTTTAATAGCCAAACATCAAACAAAACTTCATAGAGAGAGCAACATAAACTTTAACCTTAGCAAGAAAGTACAAGTGATCATCCATATAACAAGGGTGCAAGCAAATATCAACACAACGAGCAAGTATTAACACTATAAAAAAACGCAATACTACATTTGCAGTGTGCTCTATGTAAAGTATCAGCAGAGGTTATATGGAAGTGTCAAGAGACATACCTTTGATGTACTCCTTGGTGACTCAAGGTAACTTCTCCTTAGTGTTTTGGACACAGCTAAGGATGCTCAGGGATGCAAGGAAACTGGTTGCTAAGAGTGAGTGGACAGCCAAGAGAGGGTGAACAGCCAAGAGAGAAGAAATGTTGCTTATGAATGGCCTTTTAAAGAGGATTAAGAGGTAACTCCTTCAGATGCAAAAGGCCTCGAAACTCAACAACTTTGCGTAGATTCGTGAGGAATATTCGCAAGTGATGGTTACAAGCACAGAAGATGGAAAGTCAGCAGCCAACACCCTGAAAAGTGGCTATGCGCCAACTTGGTGAGCCACAATGGTGCGCCACCAAGGTGTGCCAGCTTGGTGCTCCACATTGGTGCTCCAGATCTAACTGCTTGAATTATTAATCGGACCATAGGTTCGTTATAGGCTTAGGGTAACCAAGGTGAGGTTAAGACTTCTCGTATCCAAAGCAACGCTTTTGGAGAGTTTACCTACGAGCCGCCTCAAAATCGGGGTGTCTACAGACTTATCAAGTGGATGAGTTTGAATTGCTTGGTTATACAGATGCAGATCTGGGTGGTGACAATGATGATGGGAAGTCCACTTCGGGACATGAATTCATCTTTGGAGGTGCAGCTGTATCTTGGGGAAGTTAAAAGTAAGGATGTGTAGCAAAATACACATAGGAAGCTGAATATGTTGTCTGTAGTGCAGCTACATCACATGCTGTTTGGATCAGGAGATTTATAAATGATTTAAATCTCAACTTAATAAATGGTCCAATAGAAATGTATTGTGATAACCAAGCGGCAATAAGTCTTGTACATAGTGGTGCAAATACAACAAGAGGACAACACATTAATATACATTATCATTATATTCGTGATATTGTGAAAAGTGGGGAAATAAAACTGAGTTACATACCTACGTCTGATATGATTGCTGATTCTATGACAAAGGGAATTACAGCGGAAAAATTCATTAAGTTTGTGAACTTAATGGGATTAAGGAATATTTCCATAGATAATGGAAATGAAGAATATTCTCATGAATAGTGGGAATGAAAAATTGAAATTATACACTTCAAGAATAGTAGAAGTGGAAATGAAAGACATTCTCATAAATAGTGGGAGTGGAAAAATGAAATTATACAATTCACGAATAGTGGAAGTGGAAGGTTGATATCACTCAGCATGGAATTTGTGCGTGGTTTTCATCACCAAGTGGGAGATATGAGCTGGTGGTCAATGAATACCACCGTTACAGATAAGAGGAGGAAACGGTCGACCGTTTCCTCCCTGTTTTAATGGTGTTTATTGCCGACGTTAATGGCCGGCGTAAATGTGAATGGAGCCGATGTGGGGCCGGAGGGAGGTGAAGGCATACAGGCTCCACTATAAATAGGATGGAAATCATAGGAAAATAATCATCAACGACACAAACCTTGATTTCCCGACTACTCCACCTCGCCGAAGCCCCCAATCGACGTCCAACAAATCTCATTTCGTTTTTTTCTCATTTGAAAATTTTGTTAATCACAATTTTTAAATGATCCAAGCAAAACAAAGGAATAATAATTTACAAATGTTGAAATATTACAATTAACTAATAAGTCATAGGCAAATTTTCAGGGACAATCTGGACCGTGGCAGTCTACACACAAAAGGGGCATGGGCCCCATAATAGAAAATGAATTTAAAAAATGGTAAATGTGGGGAAAAAATAATTGGAAAATAGGAAAAAAAATAAAAAACAAAAAAAAAATATGAAAAATAGAAAATAACAGAAAAATGAAAAAAAAAATCATTGTAGACTTCAAAATTACATTTACAACTAGACCATTGTAGATCAACCCTCACAAGTAGTAACCGTTGAGAGTGGGATCATATCCACATGATTAAGAATGATGATATAGCAATTTTACAAAATCCTTTTCTATTTCTTTGTCAAAGAGCAATCGCGATGAAGCTTGAACTCTTCCAGAAATTTTACTTACAAGTCTGAAAGTTCCATTTCAGATATTTTCCCTATAAAATTTGTAATAAAAAAATTTAAATGGATTTCAAAAAAAAATTAAATGAACTAAGCAAAGAAAGGATTCTTCTTCTTTCTCTCCGTAACCATGCTGACGAAAGGAACCCTCGTGCGCCTCTATTTGTGAGAAGAAGACACGAGTACTGATAAGGCCACGACAGAAGCTGTGAGTCCGACGAAAGAGACGCTTGACTCGAAAACACCGAAAAACACGTAAAAACAAAACAAATGGATAAGAGGAGTCGCCACCTAGTCCATTTAACGGAAAGACGTGAAAAACCAGGAAAATGCAATGCGATGCAAAACAAACAAACAAAAACAAATAAAAAGAAATAACTCCATTGCCAATGAATAACATATAAGCCATTGCGGGCAGAGAAACGGGTAAGGATTCCTGTTACGCACGGAAAAAATGTTAGGCACCCTCGTACGCCCGACGAATCAGTCTTTCTACGCTTTTCTGCTTGTATGTATGGCAAATGCAAACGTATGCTTGCTTGTGTCTAAGATAGATATATACTTCATGCCATGTGAAAACAAATGAAATGCAAGAGGCAAAAAACCATGCAACCTAATGCTTAAGCACGCTGTACGAGTTCTATACTAACAGTCTACAAGAGCTCGACACCGTAAATGTCCTTGTCCGAAAGATGAATGCGAGAAATAAAAAAAACGCGATAGAAAACAATGCATGCAATATTCGGGACATTATATTAGCACAAATGCTATTTACTGTATGCTCTTAGGCGATATGTAATATGTAATGCATGAAACTTAATTCGGGACATGATATAGGCGATTATGTCGATTACTGTACGCTCATGGGCGAGATGCAAGAAGCCATGCACGAATGTCATTAATGTATGCCTGAGTGAGCACGATACTTAATGCTATGCAAATGCAGGTAATATAGGAAAAATGTCTATCAAAACTTATTAAATCGAATTAAATATGAACACTTGTGAATAAATGGCAAGGTATACTCAAATAGATAACACACAATGCTATGCAGATATTCCTATAAAGTGTAAACATACTCAGAATACACACCATCTTGCAAACAAGTCAAACAGAACGGTTCTTCTGACATCGCCTGCCATTGCGGCGTCAAATCTAATCGCTAGTCTATTGAGCGACGAGGGAAGTTACCGCTCAGTAAGGCGGCATGTGCCTCAGACTGGTCCAACACCTCATATCTGTCTTGGACAGATCAGACGTCAAACAAACCTAATTAAGTAATCAAGTTTCAGAGAAAATGTCGATTTTAATGGATTCAAATATTTACTTAATGATTTGATTAACCTGCGTTCACTCAATCACGTAAATTCCTATGGCAGGGGCGAAGCTGATTTCAAATATTCTAGGAGTTGTTTTTTAGAGAAGGCGCACGTTTTACGTACCTTGGATTTGTTCTGCCACCTTGCTTTTGTCTCTTGTGTTGTATCCGTCTCCTTCACTCCACGGATGATGGAAACAGTGTGATCGCACTCTCGGTTTGCTTTCGTTGACCCTCGAGACGTCTAGGGAGATGTAATGTTGTGGGTTCAGCTACTATAGGACAGCACCAATGCTTCTTATAGGTTCCCGTACAAGGTGAGCTTCTTTTTCTTCTTTTCTTTTCCTTGCAAAACTAGAATATAGAATATGCAGATTAATACGGTGTAGTGTAGTAAGCTACTCGACAAAGTGAATTATGGACATGAAATAAGAGGAGAACTACTCACCCGAGGGATTTTATTCTCCCCCAGTTACAACTAAATGTATATGCCTATCTATAATGTGCGAAGTATGCGTGAAATGAAATATGCAAAAAAGGAAATCCCTTTGGTTTATGACGTGTATGCAGGATGCAAAAGGCCAACGTGATGCGGTCAAAATAAGCGAAAAACTCGAGCTCAGAACCTCTCTATTCTCCCTTTCTCAGAATTCCAACCTTCTAGATTAGTGTGTATCGCCCCTAAAATTCTCAACTTTCTAATCCCTCCTAAAGGATGGGGGTGCCCTTCTATTAGTAGGGAGATAGGAGAATCTTAAAAAGGTAAAATGATTCGAAATTGACAAGAATGTATAGTTGCCATCAAAGGTTTCCAAATTAGGGGCGTTAAACGCTCCTAAAGAAGCGTTCAATGCAAACGTCATAAGTTAGGCGTTCTATGCCCTTTCAACATCAACTGTCAGTCAAGAACCTTTAATTCTTAATTAAGGGTTGATTAAGATATGATTAGAACCTAATTACTACACCATGCGATTAGAGGAAGTCCAAACAAGGTAAGAATTCACAAATCAAACTTCGCCAAATAAGAAAAGAAAGTTGACATGGAGGGCCTGTATTACGGGCGTAGAACACCCAAAAATGAGTGTTTAACATAGAACGCCCCAATTGAGGCGTACAACACCCTCCTCCAGCAAACTTTCCAAATTTGGTTCAAAGATCCACAATCCAAAATTGAAGGAAGTGATGGGTAATGTCATCCAACGAGAAAGGAATGTATCTACGTTGAAAACAAAAAAGGGCATCAGGTCCTAATAAGGAAAAAAGGCCAAAAAGGGAAGGGAGTCCACAGGAACAATGTAAAACGTCAATCCATAGGCGTTTAACATAGAATGCCCTACGTTCAACATAATACGCCTAGGTTTGGATGTTTTACACAAAGATCGGGTATGGTAGATCCTATACTCAAGAGATGAGGTCCTAAATCGTATGCTAATGCAATGCTACTCTATGGGAGAATGGAGAGTGTCAAAACGGAATATCTACAGGAGTCACTCAGTAGGATTTGGGCTCTTTGGTATAGCTCTTTGACCTTCGTTAGAATCCACTAAGAAGGCCTAGACTGTCAATTTGTCTTTCTAAAGAGAAGTCTGCAACCTAAGATTCTGTCCTTATGGGTCGATCCTAGCAAACAACAAAGCAATAAGTAAACACAAAACAACAAGATATCAAATATCTACTAGAATTTGTTACAGATTTACGGAGAAAGGTGAAGTCTGAAACAAGCCCTTAGGACACGTTAGGTTCCCCTGACCTAGTAATTACAACCGGGACAGAGTATGGGTAGGCGACTAGCATCGGTCCGAGTTCGCTCTATTCAGTTGGTCAAACTAGATAGAGAATCCTAAAGAACTGTAACCTTACTGTCGAGCAAATAGTTTCCATCCTATCGGTGAACATAAAATAGCCCTAGAAATCGGTAAAAAGCTAAAGTAACAGTGGATAGGAATATTATTATTTTTATTTATTCAGATCGTTACTGTAGGCGATAAAAATTAACACAGACAGCAAAAATCAAAGCCTGCAAGAAAAAACGTGCTAAAGGTTACCCGTCGTCGACCTGATAGGCGCCATATCTTGTCGTCGATGGGTCTGACGACGAGATCAGTCGCCTCTAGTGATGGCGATGAAATATCTTCTTCCTCATCTCGCATGTGTGGACTGCTCTAGGGCTTCAGGACCTGCCTCCCTCCTCTCTCTCTCTCTCTCCTACGTGTATTGGTCTAGGGTTTTGGTAGAGGGTGGCTGTTGTGTGGTTTGGTTTCCCTCTGTCTCTCCTTCTCTTTCTCGTTGGAAAACTTGGCTAGGGTTTCAACGTGTTCATTGGTTTGTGGGGTGACAGGAACGGCTGTAGGGGCTTGGATAAGACGTGGCTGAGGCTAGGGAAGGCTTTGGGATGCTATGGACGTGGAAGGCACGACCGATGTTGGGTTGGTTTGGTCAGAAAGAGTAGGAATTGGCTGGAGATGGAGGTGTAGCCCGAAGGTTGGGTTGCATGGTGATGGTAGCGATCGCTGATTCTAGAACGTGGGGGTCTGGAGGAAGGTGTGCTATTGGATGATGACGAGGCTGAAGGAAGGGAGGGGAGGCTGTGTTAGGTTCGTGGGTTGAAGGTGGCTGGTTTATAGACGTGTTGTACATGGTTGTTGGGAGGAGGAAGGTCAGAGGTGTGAAGGAAGAGAGAAGATGGGTGTGTTCTGGGTTGATGGGTCGTTAACGGGTGCTGTGCGTTACTAGACGAATCAAGAATATAAGATGCATGCTAAAAACGAGGGAGAGGGATCACCGCTCATGCTCAAGGGTTGGTGGCCTAGCGAGGACGACGACCCATCACCGGAAAACACGAGTATTGCGATGAACTGAGATAAAACGATGAGAAAACCCTCAAACATACAATGACAAGCGTTGGAAACAAGAAAGTAACAACCCTATAATTAGACATGGAAATCGGGCCAAGACGACCAGGGTCGGACAATCCCAGCCATTGGCCAGGCCTGCCGTGGGCCGTGAACAATGCCGGGCCTAAGGGTCAGGCCCGCTTTGGCCCGTTTACTAGGTCCAATTTGGCTCGTGAAATTGTCAAGGACGGGCCACGCCGGCCCGCCTACAAAAAATAAAAAAATTTACAAGGCCGGGCTTGGGCTAAGTCCAGCCAGTTAAAAAAAAAACTACAGGAGCGCACCAACCTGACGCAACTAGCTGGCGCACCAACTTGACGCACCAGCCTGGTCACAGAGCCGTTGCATCATTTATTTAGCCGTTGTTTGACAACGACTAATTATATAGCCGTTGCTATGCAACGATCATGTGTTATATATATATATATATATAATTTAAAATCCTATCCATTTATCCTATAAATATCCCTCCACCCTATTCATTTTTCTTCACAACTCAATCTTCTCTTCCCTTCTTCACTACAACTTTCTTCCAACTTTCAAGTGAGGATTTCAAGTAAAGATTTCACTTTTTGGCTTTGGATTCCGCCCCGTCATCTACTCTCCAGTCTCCACGTGACACCAGTTGAGCCAACAACTAAAACATTTCTCTACTTCTAATCCCTCCAAATTCTTTGCTTCTAATCCCTCCATTTTTAGGTTTTGGTTTTTGTGGGTTAAGGATTTTATTATTTTATATTTATTTTTTATATTAAAATGAAAAATATTGGTAATGTTGGTAGCCATGATTATATCCCTAGTATGGAGTAAGATCAACCTCAGTCTATCCCAACACATACTACACAGTCCACAGCCACTAAAAAAACCTAGGAAACAAAGTTCTTGGGTTTGGGAGCATGTTACAATAGACCCTATAGATCAAATTAGGTGTTACTGTAATTATTGTAATACCACATACACATGTCCTAAGGGAGGGGGTGTATATAGACATTTATAAAAATGTATACCTAAACATAATAAAGATGATAATACAGATTTAAAACAATCGAAATTACAAGTAGGATCTAGCGGTATAATTAATTGGAAATATAATACAGAAGAAAGTAAAGAAGGAATAACTAAATTTATAGTACAAGACGAACACCCATTATCTTTTTCTGAAAATAAACATTTTGAATCATGTATGCAAAATTATTTAAATCCACAGTTTAAAAGTTTTTCTAGAAATACAACAAGAAATATAATTTATAAGACATTTAAAAAAAAATTAATTGGAATATTTTTTAATTTATTATGTAAAATATCATTAACATGTGATATTTGGACTGGTCCAAATAATTTTCCATATTTATGTTTAACTGCATATTGGATAGACATAGAATGGAATTTACAAAAAAGATTAATTGCTTTTAAAGTTTTTGATCATTCACATACTAGTAAAGCTATATCAAATATGATAGAAGATATTACTAA
>JAMKQA010015109.1:0-31265 GCA_024699735.1 Posidonia australis
CAAAATAATTACAAATATTATTTAATTTTTCTTCTCCTTTTCCTTCATC
This sequence comes from Posidonia australis, assembly GCA_024699735.1. Taxonomy (NCBI): domain Eukaryota; kingdom Viridiplantae; phylum Streptophyta; class Magnoliopsida; order Alismatales; family Posidoniaceae; genus Posidonia; species Posidonia australis. The sequence continues at coordinate 50 of JAMKQA010015109.1, forward strand.
TTGAATTCTTCTTAGTAGCACATGGATCTTTTTTCTTCTTCAAATATCATCCCTTTTATGCTTGAATCTTCTGAGTCTTTCAATGATCTTCCTTGCAAATATGAACTATGAAATATTCTCATAAAGCACATTAGTCTTTTGTTATCATCAAAATCAAGATAAGGCTAATAAAGCCAACACTACCCACACTGGCCACCACAAGGTAAGTCTCCTCGCACCATCCTCCACATGGTGCTCAGGAGGGAGTGTCATACCTCTACACTCGACAACACTTGATGCTCAATGCTCACAGCGATAGTAGGAGTATCATAGCTCCCTGTCATGCCACAAGACACCTCAACCCATGGACCACAACCCTAGCCTCGAGACGATAGTCAAGGAATCTCATACATCCAAGACCCGATGACCCTCAGCCTCAAGTATCTCGGCCTCCGACCTCAACCAAGGAGACGCGACCGACCACCCAAGAATGTCGTCGCATTCCTTGGTTCCAATGACACGATCCCATAGTGTCTCGACCTGCTTACAAAAAATTAGGAAAATCATTTTCCAAAATGGCCAACACATCTCTTTTGAAAATCATCTTTTCAAAATCATTTTATATCTTTGGAAACTCTTTCAAAACCTCGACAACAGGTGTCCCACAAGGCCACCACTGACAGCCCATGAATCATTCTCAAATGGGCAAACAAACCAATCTGGAAAACCACTACATTAAAAATACATTTTCTAAAATCTAGAAAAAACCTCCAAAAATGCCCTACCAGACACACGCATGTGGACTACACGTTTGGCTCGCGTCTCTGGCACTTTCGTCTGAACACTAACAGAACTTGGACAAGGGACCAGAGCCGCTGTCGGACTTGCGCATGTGGCCCATGCATTTGGCTTGCGCCCCTAGTTTTCTGTGAGTTCAGACGGCCTGCAGTAGGGCACCCAAAAATGGCCTAGAGTGGGAACCAAGGGAAGATCCACCAAACAACCATCGAAAATTTTGAATAAAACATACACTACAAGAAAATCTACAATAAGCGAGGACAATATTCTTCACTAATTCCTCGCAAAATCCTCTTTACAAAGTTTAACGAGGACGTAGCGAGGAATAATTATTCTCGTAGCTATGTAACTCATTAATCAATACTGCGAGGATATATCCTCGCAATGTGCTTGTGTAAATTTAGTGAGGATATTATGAGGAAATATTTATCACACTTATATAAGTGGTGAACCCTTGAGTCTACACCAAATCCCAATAAACAAAATCAAAATCCATTCATCACACACCAAGATATAAATTCGCAAGCATAGAGGGGTCAAAAGGACCCAAATCTCAACAACCACCATAAATACCCATAAACATTACAATACATTTCTAAAAATTCCGAAACATTAAATTTAGCCTAGATTACATGCATCCTAGGCAATTCCACCATTTTACATGATTTCTACTCATTGGATTGAGAGTACGTACCTAAAATGAGCTCCGATGACCCAACGTGCCCTTCGGGTAGCCACGGACTTCCACCAACTACCATGACGTTCATGGAAGCTTCCTCAACCTCTGGAGCACCAGCCACACCGATGTCGAGCCAGCACGGAGCCTCCGCCTCTCTCACTCGTCAACGCACAAAACAGAGGAACGAGGGAGAACAGGGGTGACAGGTGGGGAAAGAAGGGGGTGAGGATGAAGGGAAGGAGAGGTGGGGAAGGAGAGATGTGTGCCTGAGGAGGAGGAGAAGAAAGAATGAGACGGATGACGAGCGACGAAGCGAGGCGCAAGCGGCTTATAAAGCCCTGTGCACGCGGTAGCTAGACGCATGCGCACCTACACATCTCCAACCACTAGCACTTTGCACAAGCTCACCGACCACACCGCCCAACCACCAACCACAACAACCAACCCACAATGTGGGCCTCACTTGGACCCACACACAGGCCCACAAGTTTAGTGCCATAATGCACAATGCCAACCACGCACAGGGACATACAACCTGAAGCTAGCCTACGAGGCCAAGCCTAAAATCCCACAAACAAGCCTTAGAACAGTAACAACCGTCTAAGAAATAAATTCATTAAAATGTAAATAATTACAAATTGAATTTACGGGTGTTACATCTTGTGACCAAGCCAACCCGGGGGTCCGGCGTGGTGTCGTGCTAGAGGGAGGAGATCACAGCCATGCCAAGATGGTGAAGGCGCAAGATAGGATGAGACGAAAAAAAGAAAAGGAGTCACCACCTAGTATTTTAAGGGAAAGATGAGGAAAACCACAAAGAATGGGATGCATGTGATGCCAATGTGAAGGCCGGATGTCTGCTAACCAGAGGATGGGTAAGGATTCCTATTACGCACAGGGAAGGTGTTAGGCACCCCCGTACGCCCGAGAAACTCGGTCTTTCTAGTCTAATTTGCTTGCTAGGGGTTAAATGAGTATTTGCTAAACCTAGATCATGCTCTAAACATGCTAATATGAATGTCGGGACAAAATTGGATGAATGTGCAAGATGAATATGCGAAAACTGCGAAGAAATCCACATGAAATGATGAAATCGCAAAATACGGCACGACAAAGAAAATCACATGAAATGACAAGGTTTTTGAAAGGAACGCCTTGGAAAACCATATTGATAACAAAAAGATAAAAAGTGGGGTCAATCCAAGTCCTCGGAATCAGGAAAAAAGTTGTGAAATTCAAAAAGGAGAAATAATCTGCACACAGGCAAATGAGGGCCTTTCGGTCAGTTCGTGTATGCCCTCGGGCGATGAAATCCAAATCAAATCAAAAAATCCAAAACATTTGAGTAAAAAGAATCAAATCAAATGTTGGGTGAAGGATTCTGGAAACAAAGTGAAGAAAAATCCAAGAAAGAAACACATGAGATGCAAACTCACTTAAAAAAGGAGGGACCTATGTGCAAATGTTACGGAATCTATAAAATGCATGAATAAATGCCTAAATGTGCAAAAAGGTGCTAAATAATGACTTGGACAAAAATTATGCAAGACTAAGGGCAAAAACTAACATACGGGTGCATGAATTGATGATAGGGGTAATTTGGTCATTTTAATGGCTAGCTGTGATAAATGCATGTATGGGGATGATGCATGGTCTGAGATATGTCAAAATGTGTGTCAAATGTCAAGAAAATGTTATTTGTGAGAAAATTTGGAGAGGAAGAATAACAAAATGATGTAAACACAATAAATGACAAACACAAGGACTAAAATGCAAAATTTACAAAAAGAGTGAGGATTTGGATGAAAAATATATTCATGACTTCTACTCCAATATGTAGATGATGGATCAAATGACAATGTAGCACAAAGATGTGTGAAAATTGCACTTGGATAATTTCCTGAAAACTCAGGATTTAAAGTGCAAAATTCACATATAAGTGCAAATGTGATTAAAATGTGATGTTAAAGGGCAATTCACAATGAAAACATGATTTTTAAATGGAATCTATGATTAAATGCAAATTTTGAAATGCAATAAGGGAAAAACATCAAAAATATGCAAGAAAACATTTAAAACCCTAAATGATGGATTTAAAGTTAAACTAAGGGTTTATATGAAAATTCTCTGTGTTTAGGGATTATTTATTAAGGACTCAAGGACTTATACGTAAACTTTCTAGGCCTGATTGTGATAAAAATTGAGCTTTCATATTAATTAGGGCAATTATGAAGTTTGTTAGGGATCAGGATGCAAAATTTCTAAGAAGAATTCATTATAAAAAACTCTAGGGGCTTATTGCAAAAGATCAGGACTTAAATGTGATAAAAATTCAGTTTTAATGTTGGTCAGTGTGATTTTAACATCCTTCAGGGGTTCAAAATACAAATTTCATAGGAAAAACTCATTTTATAAAGTTCCAGGGGCTAAATGCAAATGTTCAGAACTCAAATGCAAAGAAAATATGAAAACTGGGACCTAAGTGCGATAAAACATGCATGAATGTATTATGAATGAAAATCCAAACATGTAGGGAGGATTAGATGCAAATTGTACAGAGAAAATAAAAGAAATGAAAGTTTTTAAAAATTACAGGGACCTACAAATAAAAAGCAAGATTTAAATTAAATAATCTAAGGACCTAAGTGTAATAATCTAAGGACTTAAGAATAAAAACCTAGAACTAAAGGGCCTAGGCCCAAAAAATTCCCTTTCGAAGATCACCGGAGGATCACCGGCATTCCCCTTCCAGCGAGCACTCCAGCGATGATCTAACGGCGGCCCAGCGGTGGAAGGAGGTGAGCGATGGTCTTGGAGGCTGGAGTGAGGCACGGCAACGGTCTCTGAGGACCCCCTCCCCCCCAACTCGCGCTCTGGCGAGGCACTCTGTCGGCGTCGAGGAAGGTGACAGCGAGATGGCTGCCGATGACCAGTGACTGGAGCAGTGCGGTGAAGGCTGGGAAAGCTCCAAGGAGCCACGGTGGGGCTTTGGGAGGCATCGACGAGGTTTAGGGAGGTCCGAGGCATTCCTCCCACCTTTGGCTCCGACGACAGGCATGACGGAGGTCGTCGGGGCAATACGGTGGTCTAGGCAGCTGCGTGGTGGTGTGGAGGAGCTCATGGCGAGGCGATGGAGGTTCCTGATGCAGCGGCATGGAGTGGGGGCGTCTGGAGTGCTCCAGCGTTTCCTCGACGGTGATTGACGGCGGTGGCAGGGTTGCGTCGACGGTAGGGCTAGTTATGAACACCAGAGGGGCTCCCCTGGAGCGTAGGAAGACAAGGGAGAAGGAGGAAAGGAGATGAGGAGAGGTCTCAGGGATCTCTTCCCAGAGCTAAGAAGCCACTGGCTTAGGCGACGGTGGTGAACCCACCACTGGCGACGGAAGCGACGATGGACAGGGGGTGTTTCTCTACCGAAACGCCACCCAGGAAACCTATAGAAACTAGGGGCCTAAGACAAATGAAGAAACAAAAGAATGAGACAAGGGGATTACCTGCTTGGAAGATGTGGCACCTCGGTGAAGCTCGACGATGGTAGTGCTCCGGAGATGCTTTGGCTGCTGCTGAAGGGGGCTTCTAGGCTAAGGAACAGGTTGGAGGGGGTGGTCTGGATTCGTGAAGGAATGTTGGTCTCTAGGGTGGATTCAATCACGTTTGGAGAAGGATGGAAGAAGATGCCAGTGGTTGCTGTCGGTGGCGAGGTTTTAAACTCCGACAGAGCTCCCCCACCCCGTCGATCTCCCTCGCAAGGCCTAGTTGTCGTTGGATTGGGAGCATGATGGAGGAGGAAAGCCTAGAGATCGCACGGGAGGAGGATGCGCACCGGAGATTCTGGGATTGACTGCTGGAATTGTTGGGATCGATCATCAGAAATCTTGCTAGAGATCATGGGCTCGCCGGAATTATTTTTGGACATTTATAAAGTTTTCTAATTTATGAGTGTATTGGGCTTATTGGGCTATGAATTGGGCTTAGGGTTTTTTAGGTTTTCTATTTTTTTGTTTTTGTTTTTTGGGATTTGTTTTTAAAGTTTTTTAAATGGATTTAGGGTTTTAATTTTAGGTTTTTAATTGAGTTTTGTGATTTTAATTAAATCTATGATTAAGGTTTAATTAATAGGTTTTAAATGAGGGTTTTAATTATTTTCGGTTTTTGTTTTATTTTTGTTTTGGGATTTTCCTGAATTTTAGGGTTTTGGATTTTAGTTAGATTTCGAGTTTAATTAAGTTTTTCTGTGTTTTAATTAGGGTTTATGATTTAATTAGTGTTTTAGTTTAATTAATTAGGGTTTTAAATGATTTAAATGGATTTTAACCTTAATTAGGGTTTTCACTTAATTAATTGGGTTTTAAGTGTGTTTAAGTGGATTTTACTTAATTTTGACTTGAATTAGGGTTTTTGTTTGATTAAATGGATTTTAAGTGGATTTTATTTAATTTTGTCTTGAATTAGGGCTTTTACTTAATTGATTGGATTTTATTTAATTTTGACTTGAATTAGGGTTTTTCGTTTGATTAATTGGATTTTAAATGTTTTAAATGTGTTTTGCTTGGTTTTAACTTTGATTAGGTTAGAGTGGACTAGTGTGGGCTTGATTGGGCTTGTGTGGGCTTGAGAGTTTTGGTGTAGCTAGGGTTTAGGGTTTTAAGGTTTAGGGTTTTAAGGTTTAAAAATTAGGGTTTTGGTGGTTGCAACCAGAGCTTCTTTCCAGAAGAACCTGTTGCCAAGTGACTTCAAAATCGAGGTGTCTACAGATGCCCCTCCCTGAGAGAGGTCAAGGGAATCGAGACCTATGCTTAGGGTTGACAAGACACCCCACCTAAGTGTGTGGGAGAGTGGTATTTATTGTGGGACTGTGAGCCACTTATTCAGCAAATACACCAAAAAGTCATGACCATTGAGGGAATAAAACCTCTACTCCCAGATGAGCAGCCAACCACACCTACACAAATGTTCCACAATCATAGAAATGTCGGCACCGTCGCAGTGATCGGTCGAGAGCTTCATTAGTGTTTGCCCGGATAATAGGGGCCAGGTCTATCTGACGGGTTATCACCGCCAAAGCAATCTCTGCAACCTCAATGTTCACGACTGTCTAACCGTGGCTAAACACCAGCTCGCCTAAGAAGCGGATGACGAAATCTTTCAACCACAACTCATTGCCCACGGAGGTGTGCATCTCAGCTATCTTGTCAAAGTAAATCAACTGTAGCATAGGAGACTGTCCATCGGGGCAGATTAGTTGATGACCACAGTTGCCAATCGACAGGCCAGTCAGTTCACTCAGCATAGAGGAATATCCGTCTCACCGCATAAATACAGTGGGCCCAAGGAACTTTGGCTGACAGCACACCTGGCGAACTTCCTTCAAAGTAGGGGTCAACTCAATTCTTCCGAAACGGAATGTGTGGTTTGCAGGCCTCCAAAACCGAGTGGCTGCACACAAGAAGTAACAGGAGACCTCCACATTTGCAATGTCTAAGAATTTCAAGGAGATTTTCCAAGTTTGCAACTTGTCACGATCATCATTTGTTAACTTTCCGATCCAAGCCCGGAGGACCTCTGAGCAACTCACCGGTACGATCATCGTAGGGAAGCCCATGACTAATAGGGGAGCCGCGGCCTTTCTTGATTCAAGTCTACAGAACATTGTTAACAGAATATTCAGAATGACAAATCATTTTGTTCCACGCACACAATATTTTATACAGTCCAATGTAGATATAAAAGTCATAAATTGCTGTCAAGTGCTGAGTTATATGTCAGTAGCCACTCTGAAACTGTGCAAAGAAGACTACTAGATGAAGCTAATATGCTCACTGCCCGAGTGCACAAGGTTACCTACCTAGTGACGAGTTGATGAACTCGTCGCCGAATAGTAAGGGTTATCAGCCCTGTGATGAGTTGACAGACTCATAGCCAAATAGTTTGTCCTATCAGCCCAAGGATAATGGGTTGGTCCTCGGATACAAGAAACCAAGAAGTCGGACCTCCTCTGGTCTTAGAAGAGTCACGAGGGAAAGGGATGGGGTTGTTCATAGGATACAAGGAAACAACAACTCGAATCTTCTCCAGACTTAGAGGAGTCATGAGGGAAAGGACAAATGATGGTCCTAGGACACAAGGAATAAGCAACTTTGATCTCCTCTAGACATAGAGGAGTCATGAGAAAAGGACAAAGAGTACTCCTAGGACACAAGGAAACAACGACTCAAATCTCCTCCGGACTTAGAGGAGTCCCAAGAAAAGGACAAATGCTGGTTCTAGGACACAAGAAACCAGCGACTCAGATCTCCTCCGGATTTAGAGGAGTCACGAGAAAAGGGATGAAGGTTGTTCCTGGGGCACCAAGAATCTATGACTCCGATCTCCTCCTAACTTAGAGGAGTAGCGAGAAAAGGATAAAGGTTGTTCCTGGGATGCCAAGAATCAGCGACTTTGATCTCCTCCAGACTTAGAGGAGTCGCGAGAAAAGTATAAAGGTTGTTCCTAGGGGACTAGGAAACAGTGATTCGGATCTCCTCCAGACTTAGAGGAGTCGCGAGAAAAGGATAAAGGCTGTTCCTAGGGGACCAGGAATCATTGACTCGGATCTCCTCTGGACTTAGAGTAGTCGCAAGAAAAGGATAAAGGTTGTTCCTAGGATACAAGGAAACAACGACTCGGATCTCCTCCAGTCTTAGAGGAGCCACGAGATAAGGATAAAGGCTATTCCTAGGGGAGTAGGAATCAGCGATTCGGATCTCCTCCGGGCTTAGAGGAGTCTCAAGGAAAGGGATAAAGGTTGTTCCTAGGATACAAGGAAACAACGACTCGGATCTCCTCCAAACTTAGAGGAGTCTCAAGGAAAGGGATAAAGGTTGTTCTTAGGATACAAGGAAACTGCGATTCAGATCTCCTCCGAGCTTAGAGGAGTCACGAGACAAGGATAAAGGTTGTTCTTGAGGGACAAGGAATCAGCGACTTAGATCTCTTCCGGACTTAGAGGAGTCTCGAGGAAAGGGTTAAAGGTTGGTCCTAGGATACAAGGAAACAACGACTCGGATCTCCTCCGAACTTAGAGGAGTCTCGAGGAAAGGGATAAAGGTTGCTCCTAGGATATAAGGAAATAGCGACTCAGATCTCCTCCAAACTTAGAGGAGTCTCGAGGAAAGGGATAGAGGTTATTCCTAGGATACAAGGAAACAACGACTCAGATCTCCACCGGGCTTAGAAGAGTCTTGAGACAAGGATAAAGGTTGTTCCTGGGGGACCAGGAATCAGCAACTTGGATCTCCTTTAGGCTTAGAGGAGTCTCGAGGAAAGGGATAAAGGTTGTTCCTAGGATACAAGGAAACAGTGGCTCAGATCTCCTTTGGACTTAGAGGAGTTTCGAGGAAAGGGATAAAGGTTGTTCCTAGGATACAAGGAATCAATGACTCGAATCTCCTTCGGCCTTAGAGGAGTCACGAGGAAAGGGACAAAGGCTAGTCTACTAAGAAGCAGTCGGTGATGGTTCGAAAGAAGGATACCCAAAATGGCAGCTGACAGGATACTGATACCAAGAGAAAATTACCAAAAAGTAGCTAACATGCCCTTAGTAACAGAGGATAATACCAAAAGGCAGTTGACATGCCCCTGGCATTGAAGCACTATGGATGTTGCCAAAAGAAAGTAACAAAGAAAGCTGGGGAGGAACCAAGACAGCTAGTTTAGCCAACAGTGGTCTGCCAGGAAAAACTTACTTGTGGGCGCACCCTGAACTATGACTGCTTTGCTTGCTTGTTCGATGCTATTAATGTTGTAGGACGGTGATGGTCGATTCGGATAAACTGTTGCTCGAATTTTGCACTGATTCAAGGAGCTTGGCTAGGTAAGGGTTTCACGAGGGCGTTGTTTCCTCCTCGAATAGACGGACTTGCTGGATGGTTGCTGACCACTCTAGGCTTGTTGTCGTGTCACTAACTGATTTCTAGGGAGTTCATCTTTGGCACTAGAATGTTGACTATGCTCTCACCTGCTAATTAGGGGAGTACTAATATTCTAACTTTGCTCTGATCTCAGAGGCTCATGGTTGTCGTTGTCTTCATTTTTGCATTCGAGCTAGGGAGCAGACAACGTGTTCTAGATGAAGATATTATCCCAAGAAGGGTCAACGTATAGGACAGCTGACATGCCCCTGGTTGGCGGGGAAGGTTATCACCATAAGGGCAGCTGACATGCCCCTAGTGTACGATATCCTCAGCCAAGTCTTTGGCCAAGGAGTAGCTAACATGCCCCTGGTTTGGGGACCCAACGAGACTTTGCAAAGTGGACAAAAGATAATGTATGCAGGAATGATAGTATTTTCTGGCATCATCCCTCAGGATTTGGAATGCTAATGATGCCTGCTATGAGAAGAGGAGAAGACTTCGATTCACAAGACACTACTCGGATTTCTAGGCTATTGGTGGCTCTCTGGGATGGATGATTTAGTAGGTTAGGGTCCGTGCCAAACTCTTAATGGCTTAGACCTACTTTTTTGACTTTGTCTTATTTCTTTTCTCCCTCCTAGGCTTGTAAGCTCGCTCTAACCCTTGCTTGGGGATAATAAGCATCCAGATTTAGAGGAGGCTACTAGAATTGTATGCAAGGGGTGGCTAGTCCCTTTGGTCGCTTGGATTTTTGGATGCTTGCTTCGACTCTTCCCCAAGGTGAGTGATAGGGGAAAAGTTGGCCTACTTGCCTCTCTTTTTTAGGGCTAGCTTCTGTCTTCTTATTTCTTTTATGTCATTGTGGATATGTTTATTTTTCTATTTTGGCTCACACTCATGCTTGCTCCTAACATTTTATCTCCCTCTAAGGGTATAAGTCCCTATGGGAGTCTGGACATTACGCCTAACCATGGCTGGGTGGTAGCTCCCTCGCTCCCTAGAATGTCTAGGTAGTATCAACTGAAGAGGTATAAACCCTTCTGAAGTAGGCTAGCTATTCCGATTTTCGTCATCGAGATGTGATGTTGATGCTTTTATGCATAGATGCATGTAGTTGTTGATGTACTTAAGTTACTGATGTGCATGAAAGTAAAAGAGCAAATGATGTGGATTAGTTGCACTTGGATTGCTTTTTATTTTAGAAATATGCATGCATGATGGAGTAGTGGATGATGCATGATGCACCAAAGGATACTTCGCAAAGCGAGGATACACGCCCTCTGCTCATTGGTAGTACTTCTTCAGATAACATGCGTTGGCTGGTTCTGGTAGCTCGACACTGTCCATATCTTCGAGGATTGCTACGCCTCCTGAATAGACTTGCTTGATGACGTAGGGACCATGCCAGTTTGGTCAAAATTTGTCTCTACCGTCAGGAAGATGTATGGCCTACAGAACCAGATCGCTAGGTGCGAAACTCCTAGGTCGAACTCTTTTCTGATATGACCTTGCCATTCTCACTTGGTAGGAGCGGGCATTGTACATGGCTTGTAGTCTACGTTCATCAATCAAATTTAGCTGGACGTATCTGTCTTCGACCCATTTGGCTCGGCCTCTCTCAAGATTCTAAGTGATGGGATCTCTACCTCAACTGGTAGGACTGCTTCCATGTCGTACACCAGTGAGTAAGGTGTTGCTCCTATTGATGTCCGAACAGAAGTTTTGTAGGCCCATAGCGCATAGGGAAGCTTTTCATGTCAATCATTATGTATCTCAACGCTTTTCTTTAGGATCTTGATTAAATTCTTATTTGCTATCTCCACGGCACTGTTCATCCATGGGCGGTACGGGGAACATCTGTGATGTTTGATCTTGAGGCTCTGCAAGTAATTCTTCAATCTCTGAGCTATAAATTCTTGCCATTGTCTGAGATAATGGAGTGTGGCACCTCGTACCGTGCTATGATGTTGTTCTTGATGAACTTTTCCATGGCTACAGCTGTGACGGTTTTGTAAGAGGCCGCTTCTACCCATTTGGTAAAGTAGTCTATGGCCACTAGGATGTAGCTGTGGCCATTGGATGATGCCGGATGGATGGCTTCGATGACATCTATTTCCCAAGTAGAGAAAGGCCATGGCGAAGATATACTGTGCAGCTGTTGAGGGGGAGCATGTATGAAGTTCTCGTGAATCTGGCAGTTGTGGCATTTGTGCACGAAACGACAACAATCTGCCTCCATAGTTGACCAATAATAGCACTGTAGCATGATTTCTTGGCTAACAGTATTCCATTCATGTGGGGGCCACATGTTCCGACGTGGATTTGATGCATCAAGGTGTTAGCCTCCTTCTTGTCGACACACTACAGAAGCATCTGGTTATATGATCTTCTGTACAGATGCCCTCTGCCTAGCACGTATCTTGACGCCAGGCACGCCAATGTCTTTTTATCTGCTGGTGATGTGCCAGTTGGGAGATCGCCTGATTCAGGAAGGTCTTGATGTCATGATACCAGGGGAGCTCTACTGACGAGTCTGCTTCTTCTATGCTCATGCAATAGACGAGCTGCTCTGCTCAGGTGACCCATATGTGGACTATGCACTCTTCAGGTATTGAGAGGCAAGCGGCAAGAGTTGCCAATGCATCTCCGTAGGTGTTATTAGCGTACATGATTCTCTTCAGGTGCATGAGTAATTTTTATTGAAGATATTAATGTAGGATCACCCCATCCTTTTGAAAGATGAAAAAAAGTTATTCAAGTTACATATTCTCTTTGTAGATTATCTTTTAATAGACCTATTTTTATTTTGTTCATTGCCAAGGAACGTACAAATAGGCAATGGCTATGGTGTTCCTGGTGGATGTGAAAACTCTGTTGCAAGGACTTCAGGTCTACTATCCTTAGTGTTGTTCATGGGCCTTTCTTGATGTTTTGTTCATGAGCCATTAGAAACTTCTTTCTTTCTTGTCCCTTAGGAATCATGAAAGATAGTGGCCAAAAAACAAGTACTGTGAAACTTGAAATAGGAAAGGAATCAGAAGCAAAAGGTCCCCAGAAAGAGTTACCGGACTATCTAAAGCAAAGGCTTAAAGCTAGAGGGATTCTAAAAGATGACAAGGCAAATGATGGTTTGCCAATTGAAAAGGTATTATTACTTTTGTATTTATATGATTTTATTCTTGCAAATTACATTGTCTAGACAACCATCCTAAGTAGATATTCTAGGGCTTGCTACCAGGGCATTCTGTTTTTATAGATAGCAATTGCTATATATGCCTTACTTTATTTTGGTTTTGAATTTCAGAAGTTGGCAACTCAATCAGCGTATAACACAAATCCCTCCAAGTTGCCTCCTGGTTGGGTTAGTCTTGCTTTTGTGTTTGTTGCATATGCTATTTGCTTTTCAATGTTTTGAATTGGACAAATGCAGAATGTTGAATTTTTCAATTTTTAAAGACATTATGCTCTATGCATCTTCTTTAGTGATAACTAGCCATCACTTCATGATATAATGTTATACCCAATGAGAGCATCCTATTGAGAATGGCAACATCCCTATCCAGTTAGTGCCTCAATAGGTAGTTTTTCTCTAATAAAGGGATGGAGAATGTAATATTGTTTCAAGTTTTTAACCATGAAAAGATATTATAGGTTGTAGTCCTCAGTTGAAACAGCAAACTAGTTTGCTTTTTGAAAAAAAGTTTTGATCTACTTGTTAGAAATGGAATTGACTTAATGCTTGTACACTAGTCCTCATTTTAATTTATTTCCCAATAAAATCTTTTTCTAGCTTTATGAAAGAATGTCATTTGTGTTAATTATGCCTATTTATTATGGAAAAATTTCCAAAGTTTGATTTTATGAAAGAAAATTCATAAATATAGAATACACAACAGCAGACATGTGAAGTAGATCTTATGTTGTATAACATACGTTGCTAATATGAAATATGTGCCTAATAGGAAATTTTATTTTATTTTATAATTTGTGAGGACTTTGCAAGGACATTTTCCTCACTAAGTCCTTGCAATTATTTTTTTTAAAATTTTTGTGAGGACATAGCGTGGACATTACGAGGAATTTGCGACTAATAGCGAGAACATTGCAAGGACTTTCTGTCCTCGCCAAGTCCTCGTAAAATTTCTCACGATGACTTCTCTAGGAAATTTACTCGTAATTGAAATTTAACGATTATACATTTTGTGAGGACTTATTGTCCTTGCAATGTCCTTGAAAAGAACATTAGCGAGGATACTATGAGGACATTGGGAGGACTTCGTGAGGACATTTGTCCTCGCGATTTCCTATTTTTTTAGTAGTGAAAAGGAGAACGAGACGTCCTCCGTAAGTTGACCCTTGCTGTCTTCTTCTATAAGTCACGAGATAATTCTTCCTCTTAAGCCAATTCTCTCCTTATTTCTTTTCTTGCCACTCCTTCCTCTTCCTCTCCTCCTCCACCTCTAGAGCATTTCAAACGAGAAAGAAAGAGAGAGAGAGAGACTAACAAACAGTGTGTGAGAGAGAGAGAGAGAGGTGGTCATTCGAGGTACTTGGCTCTAGGATGTTGTTTGTGTGCCATGGTGAGCTCGGGAGTGCGTTGGGTCGATCGACGATGTCTGTAACGATCGTTGGTGATGGTGCACAATAAGTGTCCTTAAGGTGTACACTCCACATCCTTGCTCTGTTTCCTATAAATTTGATATTGTTGCGTTCCTTGTGTGTTTTTGAGCATGATGGAGGTGATTTCATGATTTTTGGTTGAATGTGTGATTTTTAATCCCTATTATTTAAAACCGATTGACACTATTTATTCGAACCTTCTTTAGTAAATTTTCTCAAGCTTCATTGCATGAAATCTTGTGTTTTTTGTGTCAAATGAAAGTTTGCATGATTCCCTTTAGTTTAGTATATAATTTGCTATATTTGGTTGAGTATAAGAGATAATTGGATTTTGGTTCGAATGGGTGCAGAGCTCTGCATTCTCTACAACTGGTATTTAAGCCTGGGGTGCAAATACTAGTCGCAAATTCCAGGCGCAAGCTCCTAGCACAATTACCAAGCATAATTTTGCCTTGGTAGTGTTGCAGCCCTATTTTGTTATTTTAAGTGTTGTTTTGGGCTTTTACATGTATAACCCTGATAAATGGTGCTTTTGTGTGATATAAATGTTTCGAAAATGATTTTGAAGGAAATGTAGTGGTTTTGGAAAATTGTTTTCCATAGCTTTTCTGGTTTGGTGGACCAAGAGACTGAAGGATTGGGTTGTATAGACCAGAGGATGTGATGACCTTCTCGAGTGGTCAAACGCGTCACCTAGGTTGAGGTTCAAGACCAAGAGGTCACAGGCTAGTGTTCGGCTTCCCATGGAGTAATGTAACTCTTGGATCATTATTCATGAGGTCGACGCTGAGCTTCGTGGGTCAAGGTATCGTCCTGACTTAGAGGTATGAGACTCTAGTTGCTCTGGACACCAAGACTTAGGGTACTGTCCGTACCTAGTGGTATCGTAGTAGCGAACTTGGGAGGTATGAAACTCTTGAGTAGCTGGGCATGATACCCTAGTTGTTAAGGGTATGAAGGTATTGGTAGGTGCTGGTAGAGCCTAGGAGTGGGGTTCAAGCATCTAGTAGGGCGCTGAGAGGGCATACCTTTTGGTTTGTCCTAATAAAGATGATAGCTCGCCTTGAAGTAAGGTGAGCAGGCTTTCTTGGTACGAGGTTAACCTTTTAAGGGTCCTACAAGTGGTGGAACACCGAGACAGGTGGACTCCTCTGTTGGCTTTCTAAGCCTTATCTTGATTTTGATGATAACAAAAGACTAATGTGTTGTTTGAGAATATTTCATAGTTCAAAATAACAAAGAAGATCAATGATGGACCTAGAAAAATCAAGCTTAAACGAGAAGCTATTAAAAGAAGAAAAAGATTTATGTGCCACCAAGAAGAATTCAAGATGAAGAAAAGAAGAAGAAAATTAAATCATCTTTGTAATTTTTATGATGTAATTTTTGTATTGTTATTAGAGGTGTAATTTGAATCTTAGGCCGTGACGGGCCTAGACAAGGTCAACTCAGCTTGTCCAGATAAATGCGCCAGTCGAAGTTTCAACTACCTTGGCCCAGCACCACCCACAGCCAGTGCCAATGGGCAAGCCAGTCTAGGCCGATCCATGGATCTATTTTTAAATTAAAAAATTTTATTTATTATTAAATAATTAATGTACATTAAAAAACTTGAAAAGATATTCAACATTTTACATTAACAATTAAATTAAAAAATCATAACAATCTTTCAAGTAGATAGAGGCTTCTACAGATTTTTCAGATAACTTACATCTTCTATCACTTAAAACTCTTTTTCCAGTAGAAAAGGCAAACTTCGATGCCACAATAGATGCCAAAATCGTTAGTAAATCTTTAGTCATCCTAGAAACTATAGGAAACCTAACAGCAGTACTAGACCATCACTTTAATATATCAAAGTTATCTATTTCAATATCACTAAATGCAAACTCATATTCTAAATAATTTTCTAATTCATTACTAATTGTTGATTTTATATATTTTCCTTTTTTCTTATTTAATCTACTCCAAAATGAACTACTACTAGTATGTGATCTTACAAAACTAGATGCATGTGCACTAGAACTATTTTCACCATAATTATTAACATATTCTTCAAATAATGCATATAAGGTTTCCTTAATTTTATTATTATATCCATCTATTTTTTCCATTTTGATTCATATTACTAAAAATATCATCTATAAGTATCATGCAATTAACTAATATATGTTTAGGATCCATGATTAATGCTAAGCATGACCACATTAGAAACTCATCCCAATAACTATTATATTTTTCTTCCATCATTTTAATAATATATTCAAATTGTGTGAATTATCTATATTATTGAAAATATTTGTAATATTAAATAAATTAACTAAAACTAAAGAACTAGTAGGATAATATTGACCAGATAATTGATTAGTTGCAGTATGAAATGGTTCTAAAAATGTATGAATTATATTAGCATTATTCTAATCTTCATCATTTAATATATAATTAGATCTTGAATTATAATATGTTGTAATTACGTTACTATAAGATAAACATGAAGTTAACATATCATATGTTGAATTCCATCTATGTCGAACATCTAATTCTAATTTTTTAACTTTTAAACCTTGTTCTGCACATAAATATCTAAATTCTTGAAATCTTTTACCTAATTTTGAATAAATAATATAGTTGCTCTTATATTTTTTTTATATAAGGTCAAATGCAATGTTTATATTCTTGTACAATTAAATTTAAATTTTGACAACACCTACAATGTAATAAATCACAATTTAATATAGTTTTAAATTTCTTTGTAATATTCCTACTGCAACATTATTATTAGAAGCATTATCAAAAAATATTGTATTAATTTTATTATATATTTTAAATTCTTTAGTAATATCTTATATAATATTTGCTATGGCTTTTCCAACGTGTGGATGATCAAAAAGTCTAAAAACAATTAATCTTTTTTTTGCAAATTCCATTCTATGTTTATCCAATGTCTAGTTAAACATAAATAAGGAAAATTATTCGGATCTATCCAAACATCACAAGTTAATGATATTTTACATAATAAACTATAAAACATTCCAATTAAATTTTATTTATTTTTTAAAATGTTTTATAAATTATATTTTTAGTAGTATTCCTAGAATGACTTTTAAATTGTGGGTTTAAATAATTTGGTACACAACTTTTAAATCTTTTATTTTTAGAAAAATTAAAAGGTTGTTCATCTTGTACTATAAATTTTGTTACACCTTATTTTGCTTCGTCTGCATTATATTTCTAACTAACTATTGCACTTGAACCAACATGCAATTTAGATTGCCTTAAGTCTGTATTATCATCTTTATTATGGGCAACTATACATTTTCTTAAATGCCTAGCAATATGACCTACACCCTCACCCCTAGGACAAGTATATCCTAAACCACAATATTTACAATAACATTTATTTTCATCTGTGGGATCTAGGGTTACATGTTTCTAAACACATGAACTTTGCTTCCTAGGTTTTTTAGTTCCTGTAGAATATATTTGTGGGGTTGTTTGTGGTTTGGGGTTATTCAGACTCTTGGGTAGGGTTATAATTAGGATCAAGGATATAATTATGGCTTCATACATTAAAAGATAATCCATTTTTAAGGTTGAAATAATTGATAATAAAAAAAATCCTTAACCTAAAAAACCCAAAACCCAAAAATAAAGGGATTAGAAGTAAAGAAATTGACGAACGTCAGGTCGTAGACACTAAGTTTGGACCGCTGTCCGCTGGAGATGGAGACTAAAGTTCGGAGTGTAAGATTGTTGTTGATGAAGAGTGAAGACTGGAGTCCAAAGCCAAACTTGTAGTCCACACAAGGAGTATGAGAGATTTGAGAAATTAAGAGAGTGTAGAGAGATTGAGAATTGAGAATGAGAGGAGAAGAGTTGTGTTGTAGAAAATGAGAGGGATGAGGAGGTATTTATAGATGTAGATGTGGTGGTTTGTGGTTGTGGAAAAGAAAAAAATAAATGAATAAAACATAACGTTGGGCTACAATGTTGTAGCCCAACCCAACGTTCATGAAAAATGGACGTTGTAATGGTTGCCAACATCCTTTTTTTTTCTTAAATTGAGCCAACCAGGCTCGGCCCGACCCAAGTCAGCCCATGCCTTGCAGCAAGGCCAAAATGGGCCTATAACACCTGTAAATTCATTTTGTAATTATTTACATTTTAATGAATTTATTCTTAGACAGGTGTTATTATTTCAAGGCTTGCTTGTGTGATTTTGTTATTTTGGACTTGGACCTCGTGGACCGGCTTCTTGTTATATCTTCCTGTGCGTGGCACTATGCTTGTGGGCCCGTGTGTGGGTCCATGTGGGGCCTACGTTGTGGGCCGTTTGTTGTGGCTGGTGGTTGAGCTGTTGTCAATGAGCTCGTGCAGGGTGCCGATGGTTGAAGACGCGTAGTTGCGCACGCGTCTAGCTACTACGTGCGTAGGGCTTTATAAGCCCGCTCGTGTCGTGCTCCATCACACCTTTTCCTCTCCTCGGGTGCACACCTTTCCTCCCCCACCTCTCCTTCCCTTCCTCCTCACCCCTTTCCTTCCCTCACCCATTCTATTCCTCACCTATTCTCCCTTGTTCCTCTGTTTCGTGTCCCAATGAGAGAGAGAGTGAGTGAGAGAGGCGGAGGCTTCGTGGTCACTCGGTGTCAGTGTGGCAAGTGCTCTGGAGGTCAAAGAAGCTCTTGTGGACGTCGTGGTTGTCGGTGGTGGTCAGTGGTTGGCCAGAGAATGCGTTGGGTCGCTAGAGAGCCCATTTCAGGTACACACCTCACCCTATGTTGTACAAAGCATGAAATTGATAGGAAATGATAGGAATGTATGACATCTAGGTAAATTTATATTTCTAGAAATTATTGTGAATTTATGGTGATTTATAGTGGCATTTATGGCCATTTATGGAGATGTATGGTTTTAGGTCGTTTTTGACCCCTGTGGCTTTTCAAATTTATTTCTCCTTGTATGATGAATGGATTTTGATTTTGTTTGTGTGGATTTGGAGTAGACTCAAGGGTCTACAATATATGTTTTAATTGGATTTTGTGGTGCTTGTTTTGGGGGTTTGCCCTTAGGTCCCATTTTGGGCGAACTTACGGGTGGTGCCCTGGGCCGTTTTTGGTTCCATAGAAAACGACATACCGAACCATTTCAGTATGTCATTTTTCTATCAGATTAAGTCCTCTGGTAAAAATTTGGTCAATAAAACCTCCTTAGTTTACCGCTTTTGGCTATGAGTGTTGACCGTTGTGTCCTAGTTCAGTCGATCGGATTTATTCGGTCTACCGAAGCAAGAACTTTCAGTCGACCGATTTGGTTTTCGGTCTGCCGTTTGGGGTGTTTGTACCTATTTTGGTCAACCGATTCTGGTCGGTCTTCTGATCCAAAAGATTTCGGTGTACCGAGCCCATTTCAGTATGCCGAATTAGGGCCCAACTGCTTTGTAAAATGTGATTCTCGTGGGTTTTCTAGATTGGTTTGTTTTACCCATTTGAGATGGGATCATGGGCCATCAGTGGTGGTCTTGTGAGACACCTGATGTGTCGTTTTTGTCAAAGTTTCTGAATGAGTTTCCAAAGATATAAAATGGTTTGGAAATGGTTTTCAAAGAGATGGTTGGCCCATTTTGGAAAATGGTTTTCCTTTTTTTCTGTAATCGGGCCAAGACACCGTGGGATCGTGTCGTCGGGACCAGGGAATGTGACTGTATTCTCGAATGATCGGGCACATCTCCCTAGTTGAGGTCGGGGGCTGAGATACTTGAGACTGAGGGTCATCGGGTCTTGGAGGTATGAGACTCCCTGACTGTCGTCTCGAGACTAGGGTTGTGGTTCGCAGGTTAAGGTGTCTTGTGGCATGACGGGGAGGTATGATACTCCTACTGTCACTGTGAGCACTAAGGCTCGGGTGTTGTCGGGTGTGGAGGTATGACACTCCTTCCTTAGCACCATGTGGAGGACGCCATGAGGAGGCGTATCCTATGGTGGCCAGTGCAGGTGGGACACGTGCCCCATAGCTGGTAGAGTCCTGAGAAATAGAACTGCCTTCCTAGAGAGGGGTTGGCTTTGTGAGGGTTCTCCATGTGGGAGAATCACGAGATAGTGATCGCCCCTGTACAGGGTGGCTTCACTGTGGCAATGTAGTGCACCTTGGTGGCTACTTGTGGCCAGAGTTAGTTTCCTAGCGTCAAACATCCCAACTCACTGTGTGTGGTTTTGGCCATTGAGGGCCTCGTTTGTGGTTTTGGGTTGGTAGAGTCTTGTTTGCTGTTTTGGCCGGTGTGGGCTGCTGCATTTGTTGTAGTTTTCGACCGTGGGGGCCTACTTTGTGGGATTTTAGAGAAAATGATTTGCAAAATGAATTTAAAGGAAACTTGATTATAGTTTTGTTTTCCGTCATTTTCGTGGGGTGTGTACTGGATGACTTTTGTCACTCACGCTTTCTTCATGGTTTTGGGTCGCAGGTGTAGACATGCAAATGGATTTTAGAATAATGCATATAGTCTAGAGTCCCGTAGCTGCACACACAGATTCCTGGTAGTTGATATTTCTGTTTAGCATTTAATTTCCTGTAATTTAATTTGTTTTAAATTATTATGGGAATTGAGAGCGTGACAGGGCCTAATCTAATGGACCGAGTAGGCCCAAACCATGGGCCCAGCATGGTCGATGGTCATTTATGTGCCAAGTCGGGCCGGTCGGACAAGACCAGGCTAATTTACAGGGATGTCTGGCCCAACCTAATTTACATGTCTAATTGTTATGTACTCCTTAGAACTTGTAATTATCTCCCAAATACCCCCATAGAGCCATAGGAAAATTACCTTAGCCCCAAAACCCACCATTCAATGAAAACATTCTTTATAGGACTAATAGGCATTTTCGGCATACTGAATTTCCTCAGTATACCGAAATATATGTAGAATAGAAAAAATCAGAATAGAAACCCAAAACGACATACCAAACATTTTCGACATACCGAATCAGGAGTCTTCAGCATACCGAATTATTTTGGTCTACCGAAGTGCACGACTATTGTAGGTTTCGGTCCACCATTTGATTTCAGCATACCGAACCAGTAGCTATTAGTGAAAGTTAAAGAGACATTAGACACAATCTTTTATCCAACTTTCTTTGTAAATAGGACCCCCTATTAAAATTCAAAGACACACATACCCTAGAGCTTCATTGAGAAATCATTGAGTGAGCTATCCATGTCCAAAAAACTAGCAAACCACTCACATCCATTTACTTGACCTTCAAGCATATCATCAACTAGAATTCTCCATCACTTGAGCTAGAGGCTTCATTTCCAACCATCAAGCCTTGCTAAGTATTTGGGAGAAGTAAAAAGTAAGTATTGTATTTTTACATTTATTGAGTCCTCTCTTCTCCAATTGTGAGAAGAGAAATCCGCGATTTTTGTCAGGTTTTGACGAGGGTTCGTCAAAGTAGTGTAATTGCAAGATCTTGGCCTGTAACAAGATTAGAATAGGGAAATTCTCAATGAGTTCTCGAGAAGTGAAGTAAGGTAGGGAGGCTGAACCATTATAAAATTCTTTGTGTCAATCATTGCCTCTCATCCCATTCTGTGAATGCTATAGTTTAATATCAAAATTTCCTGGCTTTATTCAATTTACTTGTTATTTGCTTAAAAACTTGCAAATTGCAAAATAGACAATAAAATTGGATAATTACTTAATAAATCACTATTCACCCCCTCCCTAGTGAAGCCTAAGAATCCCAGCATCGTTCATAGAGTGATTGTCTATGGCAATGTAGATGCTAGGGTGGCCCTCGGTAATTTGCTTGTGGCCAGAGTTGGTTAGTTGACGTCGAGCAGCACAACTCATTGTGTTGTTTTTGGTCTTTCTGTGCAGTTTTCCGCATGTTTTGGCTAGTGAAGCACAATTTTGCTATATAGATGGCTTCCTAGTGTTCTTGGTGATTTCAAAGAAAAGGATGAAATGGCTTTGGAAATGGTTTTAAAGTCTAGTGAATTTTATATTGTTGGTATTAGTTTGGTTTTCTCGTGGTTTTTCGTGAAGTGTCTGTTCGATGACTTTCTATTCACTCACGTGTGTTTTCTTGTGCTTTCTCAGTTGTAGGTGCAAACGGTTAGATGGTTAACAGTAGTGCACATAGTCAGGGTCACTAATTGCACACTACAGGTTCTTGGTTGTCTGAATGCCTTTAGATAGTTTTTAATTATTCTGTAAAATTAGGCATTTAAATATGTTTAATTTTAATTGGGCTATTGGTTTTGGGTGGTAATGGCTCGAGTCATGACATACTAGGACTTGAATAGGAATTTTTGGTGGACTGGCATAAAGAGAGATGTTACTAACCATGTGGCAAAGTGTATGACTTGTCAATTGGTCAAGGCAAAGTATCAAAAGCCTGGACAAACTTTGTAGCCCTTGGACATTCTTGTATGGAAGTGGGAACACATATCCATAGCTTTCGGCACAATGCTCAATTTTAGTATGGCATTCCATCCTCAACTAGATGGCTAGATAGAGAGGACCATCCAAACGTTGGAGGATATGTTTAGAGCATGTACCTTGGATTTGCAAGGGAACTGGAAGGACCATCTTCCTTAGATAGAGTTTGCATATAATAACAGTTACCACTATAGTATTGGGATGGCATCATACAAAGCCTTGCATGGTAGGCCATGTAGATCGCTAGTTTGTTGGAGCGATGTAGGTGAGTGACAACTGCTTGGTCTTAAGATTGTACAATTGTACGGAGATAGGGTGGATCTGATCCACAAGAGACTTGTAGCGGCACAAAGTCGATAGAAGAGCCATGCCGACTAGAGGCAAAGACCACTGGAATTCCTAGTGAGAGATTTTATTTTATTGAAGGTTTCACCGACTAAGGGCGTGATGAGAGTTGGGAAGTGTGGGAAGCTGAGTCTCAGATATATTGGCTCATACTAGATCATGTAGAGAGTTGGTAAAGTAGCTTACAAGCTTAATCTACCACTAGATTTGTCAGTTGTTTAAGATGTATTCCATCTTTCCATGCTAAGGAAGTGTTTGGTTGATGTATCACAAGTGATTCCAATTCAATCAAAAATTCTTCAGTAGGATCTATCTTTTGTGGAGGATGTTGTCTAGATCATTGACTGGAAGGAACAGGTGTTGTAAAACAACGTGATTCCTTTTTTTCTTGTGCGGTAGCAGCATCATGGAGCTTATAAGGCCACTTGGAAACACAAGGATGCTATCCTAACCTAGTATCCTTGTCTTTTCACCTACCAGTGCTTTCAGGGGTGAAACCTCTTTTAAGGTGGTTAGGATGTAACACCCAGAAAAAATTCATTTTCCTTGTAATTATTCAGAATTAATGAATTTTAATTGTGGGCTGGTGTTGCTGGTGTGAGGCCTCATTCTATTAGCTTAATGATTGGTGTTTTGGGTTTTGTTTCTTGTTTTACCCACTGAATTGACTGGAACTATGAGTTCCTGCTGCATTTTGAACCTACATGTTACTACCATGTATTTCTTATGTGTGTAGCTCCTACATTTTTGTGTTGTGTTCTGGTGCCACGTAATTGTTCGATGTGGTTCATTCAGTTAATTCAGTATTTTGCTTGTTGGTTTGGTAGTTAGTTGTGGCATTGGTTGGTGCATTGTGCTTACGTGGAGTGGATGGGTCAGTGTGGAGGAGTTGGTAGCCTCACGGTGTTATTTTGGTTCATGCGTGTGGGGTGGTTGGTTGTGAAACTCGTAGGTGCAGACATGCATATTTGACGGGGGATTTCTCTGTGCATGCCCACCTACCTCCAACGCCTGCGTATATAAGAGGATTTAGCATCCTCGGGACACCATCAATCCTCCACTTGCTGCAAGTGAACTCTCTAGAGCCTTCTTCTCCTTCTTGTCCCTCTACTTCAGTCTTCTCCTCCTGCCTTCTTCTATTAAAGAGTGAGTAAGAGAGAGACAAAGAGATAGTGGTGAGGAGCTGTGCATCAAAGTTTGGCCAAGCTTCTCCTCTATCCAGGACAGAACTTCGGCCGTTCTAAGGAGGTTTCATCATCAACGAGCTTCTCCTTATCGAGTGGTGTGCTTGTGAAGGTAAGTTAACTTCAATGAGCTTTAGGTTATTCTTCCTCCTTGCGTGGTGCTATGTTTGTGTGATGGGTTGTGTGTGCCAATGGTGTGGGGAGCTCTGGTCTTCATCTCAGTGGCTAAGCAAGCTCATGGTGAGACCCTAGGGAGCTCCAAGGCGTCGGTGATCGTCGAAGGTGTGAGTTGGGTCACCGGCATTGGGTAGTCTGTGCACTGCTCTGAAGGTGTACATCGCACAAATCTTCTCCTTTTTGTATCAAAATTCTATATTTATGATCCTCATGGTGTTCTGAGCATGATAGAACTTGTTTCGTAATTTTTGAATGAATATTAGATTTTTAGTAGCGATTATTTAGTTTTGGTTTATACTATTCATTTGTGAGCTTTATTGAGAAATTAGTGTGTTTCTTACCATGAAATTTCATGTTTTTGGCATGAAATCGTGGCATGCATGATTTCCTTCAGTTTGGTATATGATATGCTATGTTTAGTTGAGTGTAGTAGAAGATTTGGGATTTTGGTGTTTGGGTTGACCTACGATGCGCTAGTTTTCCTATTCTCTGGAATTCTAAGGGATAGCTGTGGTGGCAACCATGGGTTACTACTATGTGCCGCCACCACGAGTCACACCCACATTTTGGCCAGATTAGGCCTATTTTGGTGGTTCATGGTTTGGGTTTTGGCATGTTAATTGTGGTGAATTGGTATTTTAGTTTTATAAATATTCTAAGGATATATAAGTAGTTTTGAAAATAGTTTCAAGGAAAATGTGGTAATGTTTTGAAAAAGAACTTTCTGTGGTTTCTGATGGTGGACTAAGATACCAATGGGTCATGTTGCCTAGACTAGCGAATGTGACAACATTCACGGGTGGTCGAGTACATCATCTAGGTTGAGATCAGAGACCAAGAGGCTGCGGGCAAGTATTCGTCAGATCTAAGAGGCATAATACTCTTGGATTGTCGTTCACAAGGCCGAGGTTGAGGTCTGCAGGTCGAGGTGTCGTTCGGACCTGGAGGTATGACACACTAGTTACTCTAGGTGTTGAAACTCAAAATATCATTCAAACCTAGAGGTATGATACTCTGATTGCTCTGGACACCAAGGTGATGACGCTGAAAGGACGTACCCTATGGGTGTGTGACTAAAACAGATAAAGCACATGCTCCGTTTCTAATGAAGTCCTAAGAGAAGATAGCTTTTGTCATGACCCGAATTTTCTACAATAATTTAAAACAATTTAAACTACGAGAAAATTAAAGCCAAATAGAAGATATTAAACTACCAAGAACCAGTGTGTCCGGCTAGGAGACTCCGATCTATATGCACTACGCTAAACCAACCGCATGTCTGCACCAGCAAACCAAAACCACAAGGAAAATGCATGAGTGACAGGAGTCACCTAGTACGCACCTCGAGAAAACCGTGAACTATAATTAATTTTTCCTTTAAATTCATTTCATAAACCATTTCCATAAAACTTCACAAACCAGGCCCACACCAGTCAAAACCACCACTAGAGCTCTACTAGCCCAAAACCATAAGCAAAGGTCCTAAATGGCCAAAACCACACATAGTAAGTCGAGAAGCCTAGCGCTAGGTAACCAAACTCTAGCCACAAGTAGTCCATCGAGGAGCGACCACGACATTATACATTGCCACGGTAAAGCCACCCTGTGTAGGAGCGATCACCGTCCCACGATTCTTTCTACCTGCAGAACCCTCACAAAGTCAACCCCTCTCTGGGAAGGCTGTTTGGTCTCTCAAGACGCTAACAGCTATGAGGCACGTGTCCTACCCGCACTGGCCACCATAGGGTCTACCTCCTTATGGCATCCTCCACACACAGTGCTCAATAGGGAGTGTCATACCTCCACACTAGATGACACTTGAGCCTCAGTGCTCACTGCGACAGCAGGAATATCATACCACCTTATCATGCCACAAGGCACCTCAACCCGTAAACCACAACCCTAGCCTCGAGACGACAGTCAAGGAGTCTCATACCTCCAAAACCCGACGTTCCTTAACCTCAGGTATCTCGACCCCTAAACTCGACCAAGGTGTCACGCTCGACCACTTGAGAATGTCGTCACATTCCCTTGTCTAGATGATATAGTGCCACACTGTCTCGGTCTACACACAAAAAACCAAGAAAACAATTTTCCAAAACATGCCAACTATCTCATTAAAATCCACTTTCCAAAACCATTTTATATCTTTGGAAACTCTTTCAAAAATCTCGACAAAATAGCACATCAAGTGTCTCAAGAGACCACCACTGACGGCCCACAATCCCATCTTACAAGGACAATACAAACCAATCCGGAAAACCACTGCATTAAAATACATTTTCAAAAATCTCAGAAAAACCCCTAAAAATGCCCTAGCAAACCTGTGCATGTGGAGCACGCGTCTGGCCAGCACCCCTGGTACATCCGTCTGAATACCAGTAGAGCCTGAACTAAGGGCTAGAGATGCTGTCGAACCCACCCATGTGGCCCGCGCCCCCAATTTTCTATTAGAATTTAGACAACCAGCAGTATGGCACCCAAAAATTGCCCGAGGTGGGAGCTCTGATCGGACCCTCCAAACAATCACCAAAACTCTCAAATAAAACATAACATGTAGACCCTTGAGTCTACTCCAAAATCCAACAAACAAAACTGAAATCTATTCACCATGCATCAAGATACAAAATCGCAAAGGTATAAGGGTCAAAACGACCCAAAATTCAACTACCAACATAAATATCCATGAAAACCACAATAAATTCCCAAAAATTCTAAAATATTAAATTTAGCCTAGATTACATGCATCCTCGGCATTTCTACCATTTTACATGATTTCTACACATTAAATTGGTGAAACGATCGTCGACGACCCAATACGCCCTCTGGCCAGCCACCGTCCTCCACCGGCGACCAAGACCCTCGTCGAGGCTTCTCTGACCTTAGAGACACGCCACCGGGGCTCCACATGTCGCCATCACCTCCCATGCTCCCACTCTTAGGCTCTCTCTCTGTCGGTGCATGAAACAGGGGAAGTAGGGGAGGAAAGGATGGGGATAACGGGTGAGGAAGGAAGGGAAAGGAAGGGAAGAAGAGGTGTGTGCCCGAGGAGGAGGACAAGAAGGAAGAAGAAGAAGAAGATGGCGACGAGCGACGGAGGAGTGCAATGTGAGCATCTTATAAAGCCTACGCATGCAGTAGTTGAGAGAGTGCTCACCTACATGTCTCAGCCACCGACACCCTGCACGAGCACACCGGCCACTCCACCCAACCGCTAGCCACAACAACCAACCCACGAAAGCGGACCCCACACGGACCCACACCCAGGCTCCACACGCACAGTGCCACAATGCACAGTGCCAACCATGCACAGGGACACGCCACAAAAGCCAGCCCACAAGGCCCAAGCCTAAAAGCACAAATTCATACAACAGGCCTCGGAACAGTAACACCTGTCTTGTAATAAATTCATTAAAATGTAAATAATTACAATATGAATTTACAGGTGTTACATCCTAACCCCCTTAAAAGAAGATTTCACCCCTAAAATCACTAGGTGAAAAGATACTGGTACTGGGCTAGGATGGCTTCCTCACGTTCCCATGTGGCCTCCTCAGCTCCATGATGTCGCCACTGCATTAAAACCAGCAGAATCACCTTGTTCCGCAGTACTTTCTCCTTGCAGTCAACAATCTCGACGGCATCCTCCACAAAGGACAGATCTTCCTGGAGTCCTTCTGGTTGAACTGGGATCACATGAGACGCGTCAGCCAAGCACTTCCTCAGCATGGAGACATGGAACACGTTGTGCACGAACAACATCTCTGGTGGTAGATCCAACCGATAAGCAACCTCATCGATCCTTTGGGTAATCTGGTACAGGCCAATATAGCAGGACTCAGCTCGCCATGCTTCCCGAACCTCATGACATCCTTGGTCGACGATACCTTCAGAAACACATAGTCTCCCACCAGAAACTCCAGCGGTCTCTGCCTCTTGTCGGCATAGCTCTTCTGCTGACTCTGTGCAGCTAACAGCCTTTTACGGATCAAATCCACTTTGTCTGCATACAGCTACACCAGCTCAGGACCAATCAACTAATGCTCGCCCACCTCGCTCCAGCAAATCGGCGATCTACATGGCCTACTCTACAAAACTTCGTACGACGCCATCCTGATGCTTGAGGGATAACTATTGTTGTAGGCAAACTCAATCAATGGCAGATGGTCCTCCCAACTCCCTTGAAAGTCTAAGGCACATGCTTTGAGCATATCCTTCAGTGTTTGGATAGTCCTCTCTGTTTGACCATCCGACTGAGGATGAAATGATGTGCTATAGCTGAGCACGATGCCAAAGGCCTCCTGCAGAGTTCTCCAAGATCTTGAGGTGAAACTCATGTCTCTGTTCGACACGATGGGCATCAGAACACCATGCAGCCTCACCACCTCGGACACATACAGCTCCGCCAAGCGGTGTATCAAAAGCTTCACTCGAATGGCTAGGAAGTGAGCAGACTTGGTCAACCAATCCACGATCAACCACACAGTGTCGTTCTTCCTCTGAGTCCGCGGCAAACCAGTCACGAAGTCCATCGAGATGTGCTCCCACTTCCACACACGAATAACCAACGGCTGTAGAGTCTCTCCAAGTCTCTAGTGCTCTACTTTGACCAGTTGTCAAGTAGTACACCTCACCACATGGTCAGCAACATCTCTCTTCATGCCAAGCCACTAAAAGTTGTGACCATGCTGGTGGAACCCTTGCGCGGCTCTCCCACTACTTAGTGTGTGGAAACACACGAGGATATCCGAAATGATCACGGCGAAAATGGTGAATCCGAAGGAAGAGACTAGACCCAGAAACACCAAGGGAAGATAAAAAGGATAAGGAAAGGAGTCACCACCTAGTCTTTTAATGGAAAGGCGAGGAAAACCAAAAAACACCAGAAAAACTGGGAAGCAAACAAGATGCAGAATGTATGCGTGTGCTCCGTGCCTAATGGACAATGCACAAATGAATGCGGGCCAGAAAAAGGATAAGGATTCTGGTTACGCATGGGGAAGGAGTTAGGCACCCCCATGCGCCCGAGAAAACTCGGTCTTTCTAGGTTTTCCTACTATCAATGGTCTAATGAATGTATGCTTGCTTATTCTATATGCTCATGCATGAAGATGACTGAAAACATGCCAAATCAAAGTAAAGAAGTGAAATAAAGGAAAAAGTTAATCCGAGGGACAAATGTAGGCATTGAGAATGCTGCTTTACTGTACGCCCATGGGCGATGAGGAAAATCGTGAAAATCGAGAAATTCTCGGAAAGCGTCTCTCAAATTAGCGGGAATTAGGATAAATCCGAGAAAATCAAAAAGAGGAAAATAATCCTCATTTCGGGACAATGTCGGCTTTGACAAGCCTTTTACTGTACGCCCTTTGGCGATGGAAAACCAAAACAAGTCAAAAGGCGAAAATCGGGGAAAAATCCGGGAAACAACGAAAAAACAAAGCTAGAAACGAGCTAGGAAAAGCATGCGCAAAGCCAAGTAGAAAAGACAAGAAAACTTGTGCGGAAAGATGTGAAAAGTATGCAAGGTACAAGTGTGAATGCAAATATAAAAACTCCAGGGGGTTTTGTGCAAAAAGCCTAAATTCTAAGGAAAACTGAAGTTCTGAAGCCCAAGTCATCAAAAATACATAGGAAAACACATTCTATGCAAGTATGAAGAATTCTGGGGTCAAATGTGCATCCTTAGTTAAAATGAAGTTCTCTAGGGGTCATAATGCAATTTTACCACCTAAACATGCATTTAAATCAATTCTGCATAAAATCAGGGTAAAAATGCAAGAAAAATGTCTCAGAAATGATCCAGGAAGTTTCAGGGGCAAAATGTTCATTTTACCCCAGAAAACAGGTAATCAAAGTAAAATCAATGAAGTATAGGGGCTAAACTGCAAATTGCCCAACAGAAAAAAGCATCCAAAAGAATTTTAGTAAATGCAATTTACCTAGAGAAAACATGCTTCAGAAAAGTTTTAAAAATAAGTTCAGGGGTTTAAATGCAAATAAACCAAAGAAATAAACATTCTGGAAAGCTTTTGCAAAGTCCAGGGGTTTAAATGCAAATTAACCACAAAAACATGCATTCTAGAACATTTTAAAGAATACAAGGGCTTCTATGCAATTTCCACAGCAAAAATGAACTTTCAAAAAGATTCCAAGGAAACCTAAGGTGTTTTATGCAATTTTCCTGAAACAAAATACATTTAAAAAACTCTGTAGGGCATTTATTAAAGTTTTAAATTCAGAAAACACTATTTTAAATGTTC
Source organism: Posidonia australis (assembly GCA_024699735.1). Taxonomy (NCBI): domain Eukaryota; kingdom Viridiplantae; phylum Streptophyta; class Magnoliopsida; order Alismatales; family Posidoniaceae; genus Posidonia; species Posidonia australis. The sequence goes on from JAMKQA010015109.1 coordinate 30,424, forward strand.
AGGGTGAATCATGTAATATTTTCAGTGAAAACTTTATTCAAACGATTTATGAAAAAATGAATGGAGGACCTATTTGTAATAAAAGAACCAAAGTGTAATACAAAAAGGACCTAAATGCAAGGAAAACAAAGTTTCAGAAGTTTATTAAAATAAATGTTTTTTAAATTATTTTTTAAATGAAAAAAATAAACAACGGTCGCCGGCGACGGAGCTCGCCGTCGACGACCGTCGGAGGGGGCAAACAAGGCCTTCCCGTGGTCTGATCTTAGATCAGACTTCACGAGGGCAAGAAGAAGGTGAGGGGAGATGATCCATCGGAGTGGATCGAGCAGCTAATGGTGGGAGCAGGCCTCCCACCTACCCCGCCATCGAGGAACTCCGGCGACGACGTCGGAGAAGAAGGAGGTCTGTCGAGGCTGCGGCGAAGCAATCCAAGGCTTCTGAAGGCTTCAGGGTGTTGAGTCGAGTGCTCCCTATCGATCCTCAGCAAAATAGGCTGCTCGAGAGGGTTCTCCGATCAATCACGACAGCACTCCGGCGACGGCGGTTGCAGAGGCGGTCCGGGGCTCAATTCACGCTACTGGTGGCTCCGGGAGCTTGAGGGCATGTCGTGGGATGTTTCTGGACGACTGGGGCAGCGTGAGGGGTTGGAGGCTGGCGCGGTTCCTCTGGATCCCATCGTCTTCTCCGGCGACGGTGGGACTGGAGCAGTTTTCCGACGGTCTCGTGCGACGCTGTCGGGAGTGGTGGAGCGGCAATCCAAGGAGCGAAGAAACTCGAGGATGACCAGAGGAGGAGGAGAGAGGGCTCGGGGGTCCAGGAGACTCTCGAGATTCCCCCCC